>JAODVO010000010.1:6806037-6818400 GCA_025400055.1 Notarius lentiginosus
TCGCCGGCCACGGGGCTCGAACCCGGACCTTCTTGCTGTGAGGCGACAGCGCTAACCACTACACCACCGTGCCGCCATTATTATTATTATTATTATTATTATTATTAGTTGGTGCTGTCTTTTCATTAGCATTTCCACATCATGCTGATGTCACAATGGGATATTGTTATTGCATGCAATTAATAGGACGCAAAATATCAAAATGAGTGATAATGGTTAGAATTTGTTCCTAGAAATGAAAAAGAGCGAGTGGTTCCTTTCTGCTTTTTCCAGCAGCATGCAATATCATATTAATGAAAAAAGCCAGCATATTTGTACGAACTCAAAGTCCAAGAATGCAATCCAGATATACAACAGCAGAGACTCGGATGTACAAGATGACGAGCATGATAATGGTGATGCTTTGGAAGCGGATCTGTTTGAGCAGAGTGTACAGCTAAGCATGTGAAAGAGCTGGTAAAACTATATCTGAAGTGTTATTATTTGCAGAACAACAAAATATAAACCACAAAATATCGTGCTGCTGCATCGTGCTCTTTAGCAAGAGCACGATGTGGTAGTGCTTTTTAGCAAGAGCACTACCATCAGCGGGTAGCCGAACAGCAACTTAGGACACAGTTAACCAAAATGAAAATAAAAGTGAAGTTTTAGCTAAAAAAGCCATTAAAATTAAATATTGGACACCGTTGAAGAGCATATGTTAATTTTAGAAATTAATATACAAGTGGTTCAGGGTGGATTTTTCCTTTAAATACAAAAGACAGTGGCTTTATTTTGGCATCATGAAAGTATTCCAAATGTGCATAAAGAAATAAAAAAAAATGCATGTACCTTTGCTTGGACCCCCAATTTGAATGCAGCCCTACATATATCCCTGAATGAAGTCATGTAGCTGCCCTGCCTTTAAATAGTCCTGAAGAGCTGGTCATTATTCGTGACAATAATTCAGGTTAGTGTATATTTAGATTGCTTATCCTACTATCTCATTAACCCTTTGATTGTTTTTTAACCAAGGACTAACCTACATAGCAAGGACATTTAGCCCTACTTATGGCTTGACAGAGTGCATTTTTACTCTGCTATGCTTGCACAATGAGCCTCGACAGTAACGTGGGGTGTTGTCACATGTTGTATATCTCTCCACCAGGGGGAGCCCTACCAGGCAGGAGTGAGCCAACAGTAGATACCCTGTCAGTGCCTCCTATTTCCCCCAACTGGTATTACTTCATGGCTGGCGGAGGCGCCATCTTGTTCCTGGTTATTGCCGTTGTCATGGCCATTGGCTGTCGCCGCCTGACAGCCAAGAGGAGCCGACCCACCATGGCCTACTATAGTCCCCACAGTGCTTACTACCCAAATGGTGCCATGTCCAGAGCAGGGGGGGGTCCTAAGTTGACTGTCTGGGTTGAGAAGGGGGATGGAAACTCCTACTGGTGAGGGGACTCTGTGTGATAGATGTTGACCTACATTGCTGACAGAAGGTCAGAGGAAAAGAACTCAGAAGAGTACTGAAAAGTTGGTTTAGCATAAGGGATGCCTCAAACAAGAACTATTTTTTTCTTTGGTACCACCCTGCTACCAACTGCTTGGGAACTGCACAACCGAAAAGTGGACAAGAACCAGCATCTGCTCTAAACCTGTTGGTATTCTTTGTGTTTTTTTTTTCTTTCAATGCACCTTCACATGCTGGATGTGCTGAGACACTGTGAGTCTGTTTACTGCAGAGTACTATCCAGAGGTTTTCTGGAAGAGCGCCATATGGGAAAACCTTCCAGTACGGGCTTAACTGTGATGTAACCAGGTTGAAAGCTCCTTGTGCCTGTGCCTGGTGATAGCGCCTGAACTACCAAACCATCAGAGACTAAGTGGACATGGTGTCCAAGCCAACAACCTTAATCATAGATCCAAGACTGGCACGATGCCTTAATAACATTTCAGATGGGGATTGGTTCCAACTGGTCCCAAATCAGGGCTAGATGATGGAATGGATCACGAGATCAGGACTGAAGGACAGTCTTTAAGCTTTTGCAGAGCTAGATAATAATATTAATAATCATGTTGTATATCTAAATGTGGTGTCAACCTGTGTGGTTTACAAAACTGAATGAATCTTGGGTAAATTTACAGCTGTCAAAATGTTTGCACTTTGAATAGATCCTGGTAGTATTTGCGAGGCGATCTGGGAAAACCCGTCAGATGATGCTGTGGATAAATTTGGGCAAATTGATAAAAAGGTTTTGGCCAGAATTGAGCATTTCTTGAGCATACTTACCATACCGCAGCATAAATATATTGCACTGAAATGAAAATGATTTTATTTACTTTTTGAACTTGCCTTGATGTAAAGATCATATTGGTTAAGTTTAGTGAAAGGACATCCAAAACCTCTCTAGCCAAGTGCGATTTTCTCAAACGGTTAACATCAAACTTTGGATAGCTACATGCCGTAGCAAAATGTAGCTGAATCAATTCAGTTTCTGATACCCGCAATGCTCCTCCGCCAACATTGTAAAAGAATCCTTGTTCAAACTTAAATTTCTCACTTTTTAGACTTCAAAATGCTAGAACCAAACTTGTGGCTGAGGTACAAACAAAAAAAATCCCAAGATATTTCAGTTAAAACATTGAGTAAGAACAATATAATTGAACAAAAAGAAGGGGTTTCCCAGGCCGCCACACAATTTACAATTTCTATGTTTACTATTCAGCCAAAAAAGACAAAGACAGTCAATGGACCATTTCTAATGAGTGTGTTGAAGCTGGGTAATGGGGTATAATACAATTGAGCATGCATGTGTACAATTTTGTATATCTCTACAGGCTCAGGTTCAGTGATCAGCGTGACTCTAATGAAAGAAAGTCCAGTCAGAACCTTCCAGAACAATAACAAATCACATTTCATCTCATATATTTTAGGTCACAGTAAAGTTGGCATCAAAGATGTTCATACTCAGAGTAAAACTAGAAGAGAGAGAGAAAACATTTTTCATTGGCATATTTCTCCACTTCAAGACTAGTTTTACTCGAGTTCTGCAGTTTTATGCCTGTTCCTCAAATTTCACAGCAGAAATCCCCCAAAATATTGTGTAGGCCCCGTCGGTCCCAAGCCAGAAGTGAAGAGGCGTGCATTATTCCAACCAAACGGCTGTCAGTGTTTTATTCCCTGCAACAAGCCACATAAACAACACCAGCTGCTTCCCTTCACCGCCTCGTCTTAATGAGGACCGAGAGAGAGAGTGGAGCAGTGACGGAGCGATCTCTGTGCACTCCCAACAGCTGGCAGACATTTTGTTATGCCGCAGGCCTTGGAGTCTTCCAGAACAATGAAGAGCATGCAGCACCTTTGCGTGGTTCGCTAGTTTTTGGAGCAGTTTTTCGAAATCAATTTATCGTTACTGAGCAATGGGGTCAAAAATTAGATAAAGAGATTGAGAAAGACTTTCTTCAGTGTTTGTTCTACTTGTTCCCTAATTCCCAGCACAGTTCCTTGTTTGATAATTTTGAGGACTTCTTAGCTTCTTAGAATTTTTGAGCGAGTTTCCTAGTTTCCTTGTTCCCTGGATTCGAGTGTTTCCTAGTTTCCTTGTTCCAGAGGTTTGAGTGTTTCCTAGTTTCCTTGTTCCTGAGGTTCGAGTGGTTCCAATTTCCATGTTTCCTTGGTTCGAAGGTTTCCTTGTTCCTGAAGTTCAAGTGGTTTCTAGTTTCCATGTTCTCTAGGTTCGAGTGGTTCCTACTTTCTGTGTTCCCTAGGTTTGAGAGTTTCCTATTTTCCTTGTTCCTGAGGATCAAGTGGTTCCTAGTTTCCTTGTTCCCTAGGTTTGAGTGTTTCCTACTTTCTGTGTCTCCTAGGTTCGAGAGTTTCCTAGTTCACATGGTTCAAGAATTTCCTAGTTTCCTTGTTGCCTACGTTCGAGTTGTTCCTAGTTTCCTTGTTTCCTAGGTTTGAGTGGTTCCTACTTTCCATGGTCCCTTGGTTCAAGAGTTTCCTAGTTTCCTTGTTCCCGAGTTTGGAGAAGTTCCAAGTTCCCTTGGTTCCCAGGTTTGAGAGTTTCCTAGTTTCCTTGTTCCCTACGATCAAGAGTTTCCTAGTTTCCTTCTTCCTGAGTTTTGAGAGGTTCCAAGTTCCCTTGATCTCTAGGTTGGAGAGTTTCCTAGTTCCCTAGGTTTGAGTGGTTTCTACTTTCCATGTTTCCTAGGTTTAAGAGTTTCGTAGTTTCCTTGTTCCCTAGGTTCGAGTGTTTCTTAGTTTTCTTGTTCCCTAGGTTTGCGTGGTTCCTACTTTCTATGTTCCCTAGGTTTGAGAGTTTCCTAGTTTCCTTGTTCACATGGTTCAAGTGTTTCCTAGTTTTCCTAGGTTTCACTGGTTCCTAGTTTCCTTGTTCCTTAGGTTCAAGTGGTTCCTATTTTCCATGTTCCCTAGGTTTGAAAGTTTCTTAGTTTCCTTGTTGCTGAGTTTTGAGAGGTTCCTAATTTCCTTGTTCCCAAGGTTCAAGTGTTTCATAGTTTCCCTAGGTTTGAGTTGTTCCTAGGTTCCTTGTTACTTAGGTTTGAGTGGTTCCTACTTTCCATGTTCCCTTGGTTCAAGAGTTTCCTAGTTTCCTTATTCTCAAGTTTTGAGAGGTTCCAAATTCCATTGGTCCTTAGGTTTGAGAGTTTCCTAGTTTCCTTGTTCCCAAGCTTCAAGAGTTTCCTAGTTTCCTTGTTCCTGAGTTTTGAGAGGTTCCAAGTTCCCTTGGTCCTGAGGTTTGAGAGATTCCTAATTTCCTTGTTCCCTAGGTTTGAGTGTTTCCTAGTTTTCTTGTTCCCTAGGTTCAAGTGGTTCCTACTCTCCATGTTCCCTAGGTTCGAGAGTTTCCTAGTTTCCTTGTTCCCAAGTTTTGAGAGGTTCCAAGTTACCTTGGTTCCTAGGTTTGAGAGTTTCCTAGTTTCCTTGTTCCTTCCATTCAAGAGTTTCACAGTTTCCTTGTTCCCGAATTCTGAGAGGTTTCAAATTCCCTTGGTCCCTAAGTTTGAAAGTTTCATAGTTTCCTTGTTCCCGAGGTACAAGTGTTTCCTAATTTCTTTGTTCCTGAGGTTCAAGTGGTTCCTAGTTTCCTTGTTCCTGAGTTTCTAGTGGTTCCTACTTTCCATGTTCCCTAGGTTCAAGTGTTTCCTAGGTTTGAGTGGTTCCTACTTTCTATGTTCCCTAGGTTCGAAAGTTTCCTATTTTCCTTGTTCCTGAGGATCAAGTGGTTCCTAGTTTCCTTGTTCCCTAGGTTTGAGTGGTTCCTACTTTCCATGTTCTCTAGGTTCGAGTGGTTCCTCATTCACGTGGTTCACGTGTTTCCTAGTTTCTCGAGAAGTTGAGAGAGAAGTTGAGAGAGACTTTCTTCAGTGTTTGTTCTACTTGTTCCCTAATTCCCAGTACAGTTCCTTGTTCGATGATTTTGAGGATTTCTTAGTTTCCTAGAATTTTTGAGCGAGGTTCCTAGTTTCTTCGTTCCTTTGGTTTGAGTGGTTCCTACTTTCCATGTTCCCTATGTTCGAGTGTTTCCTAGGTTCCTAGGTTCGAGTGGTTCCTACTTTCCATGTTCCCTAGTTTCGAGTGTTTCCTAGGTTTGAGTGGTTCCTACTTTCCATGTTCCCTTGGTTCAAGAATTTCCTATTTTCCTTGTTCCTGAGTTTTGAGAGGTTCCAAGTTCCCTTGGTCCCTAGGTTCAAGAGTTTCTTATTTTCCTTTTTCCCTAGGTTTGAGTGGTTTCTACTTTCCATATTCCTAGGTTTTGAGAGGTTCAGAAGTTGAGAGAGACTTTCTTCAATGTTTGTTCTACTTGTTCCCTAATTCCCAGTGCAGTTCCTTGTTTGAAAATTTTGAGGATTTCTTAGTTTCCTAGAATTTTTGAGCGAGTTTCCTAGTTTCCTTGTTCCCTAGGTTCGAGTGGTTATTATTTTCCTTGTTCCCAAGGTTTGAGTGTTTCCTAGCTTTCTTGTTCACAAGGTTTGAGTGTTTCCTAGTTTCCTTGTTCCTGAGTTTCGAGTGTTTCCTAGTTTCCTTGTTCCTGAGGTTTGAGTGTTTCCTTGTTTCCATGTTCCATGGGTTCGAGTGGTTCCTAGTTTGCTTGTTCCTGAGGTTCGAGTAGTTCCTACTTTCTATGTTCTTCTTGTTCCCTAATTCCCAGTGCAGTTCCTTGTTTGAGAATTTCTTAGTTTTCTAGAATGTTTGAGCGAGTTTCCTTATTCACGTGGCTCAAGTGTTTCCTAGCTTCCCTAGGTTTCATTGGTTCCTAGTTTCCTTGTTCCTGAGTTTTGAGTGTTTCCTAGTTTCCTTGTTCCTGAGGTTTGAGTGTTTCCTAGTTTCCTTGTTCCTGAGGTTTGAGTGGTTCCTAGTTTCCATGTTCCATGGGTTCGAGTGGTTCCTAGTTTGCTTGTTCCTGAGGTTCGAGTGGTTCCTAGTTTGCTTGTTCCTGAGGTTCGAGTAGTTCCTACTTTCTGTGTTCTTCTTGTTCCCTAATTCCCAGTGCAGTTCCTTGTTTGATAATTTTGAGAATTTCTTAGTTTCCTAGCATTTTTGAGTGAGTTTCCTTATTCACGTGGTTCAAGTGTTTCCTAGCTTCCCTAGGTTTCAGTGGTTCCTAGATTCCTTGTTCCTTAGGTTTGTGTGCTTCTTATTTTCCATGTTCCCTAGGTTTGTGAGTTTCCTAGTTGATGAGTTTTGAGAGGTTCCTAATTTCCTCGTTCCCCAAGTTCAAGTGCTTCCTAGTTTCCCTAGTTTTGAGTTGTTCCTAGTTTCCTCGTTCCCTAGGTTTGAGTGGTTCCTATTTTTCATGTTCCCTAGGTTCAAGAGTTTCCTAGTTTCCTTTTTCACGTGGTTCAATTGTTTCGTAGTTTCCCTAGGTTTCAGAGGTTCCTAGTTTCCTTGTTCCCTAGGTTTGAGTGGTTCCAAGTTTCCCTAGGTTTGTTTCCTTGTTCCTTAGGTTTGTGTGGTTCTTATTTTCCATGTTCCCTAGGTTTGTGAGTTTCCAAGTTGCTGAGTTTTGAGAGGTTCCTAATTTCCTTGTTCCCCAGGTTCAAGTGTTTCATAGTTTCCCTAGGTTTGAGTTGTTCCTAGGTTCCTTGTTCCCTAGGTTCGAGTGGTTCCTATTTTCCATGTTCCTTATGTTCAAGAGTTTCCTAGTTTCCTTGTTCCTGAGTTTTGAGAGGTTCCTAGTTCCCTAGGTTCGAGAGTTTCCTAGTTTCATTGTTCCCTAGGTTTGAGTGTTTCCTAGTTTCCTTGTTCCAAGGTTTCAAGCATTTTCTAGTTACATTGTTCCAAGTGTCTTTCATAATTTCCTTGTTCAATACTTTCAAGTATTTCCTAGTTTCCTTGTTCAAGTTGCAGTGTGTTCCCCAGCTCACTAGCTTTCTTGTTCTCGTTTCGAACATGCTTCTTTCATCTCATGTACCTTTCCTAGTTTATTTATTTTCTTATTTCAGTAGCCAAGTGTGTTTCTTTGTTTCCTTGTTCCCAGTGTTGAGTAGATTTCCTAGTTTCGAGTGTTTGTTCCTAGTTTCCTTGTTTAAGTTGCAGTGTATTTCCTAGTTCCTGTGATATGAGTGTCTTATGTGTTCAGGGGCACTTTTGATAAAATTTAGCTCACCTATTCACCCTAGTCATGCGTAATAGTTAATTATCCTTCACTGCATTTTCCTCCAAGCTGGTACTCAAAGTGCGGTATTCAATCTGGCGAACACTGTTTGGTTTCTTGTTGTAACAGGAAGTAGAAAGCAGTGATCAAGTCTCACTAACTTTGGGTTTTGAATGACAAATATGTTAGTATTTCACTACTGGATGGTTTTGCCTTTATAGCTAGAACATCTCACTTGATTAGTATTGTGAGAAGAGAAGGGATGGAGGCAAAAAAATAAGAGAAAGACAGTACTTTTGTGAGCTATTCCAAGCGATTTCTATTAGAGAAGTGGTCAGAGAAGTATTGGCACTGGCTTGCAGCATGCTTTTAAATTAATCTCATCTTGCCGTACATTTTATTGCGCATATAATATTTTTAATTATTTAATGGATCCAGTTGCATTTATTACAACTGCTGGAAGTTTTCCTCCTTCATATCTGTGGAGAATGTAGCAATGCGTGAACACTTTCTCCAGAGAGATGATGCCAAAATCATTTTACCTCCCAGAGAGCTACACTTTTTTGTTCCCCTAACTATTTATGACACTAAATGATGCTCTTCTTTGGACTCGGGCATCTCAGGGCTTGTAAAACATACAGACATGCAGTTGTCATCTTCTTCTCAGAGAATTTGTTGTTATCTCGTCCCTGTAGAACAGATTGCTCACAACAGAGCTAGTCAGCCCACCACCTTCGCATCTGTAGCATGCAGGCTGCTTTCACGTCAATTTCTCAGCTTTGTTTGGTTTGGACCCAGCAGGCCTCAGTTCAAACGTTTTCTCAACAAAGCCGGTATTGTCCCGATAAACCACCTAATGCTGCTTGACATTCTAGCCGTTTTTATCACCCCACACAGCTTATGTAGGTGGTTCTGATGTTCAGACTGTACTTATGTTTAAAAGAATGATGATGATTATGATGATGATGATGAAGGTGATGCACTTTCCTGTATGAATGTGGCACTATACCTCAAAATCTTAAAATGAGTGTGCTGTTTGGGGAAAAAAAGTAATGAACGGAATATTTTTTGCTTGATGAATTGGAAATGCCCTTTTAAAAGACGTATGGTAATAAAATCTTATTTTTCTAACCAGGCGTTTCCTTTACTTCTTAATAATTTCCTATTAATTACGTGTAGTAACCTGTAATTAACTTTGCCATCTTCCTGTTTCTGTAACAACACCTAATTTTCATAATCGTTGTTAATGACTTTTACAGACTGGGCTTTGGGCAATTTTGTATTTTAATTAAATCATTTCTCCTCCCCACAGTTAAAAAAATGGACCCCAGAGGTAATCGTCTTCTCATCAACCGGGACCACAAAGACACAGGTAGGAAATTAGCGACTTTTTTTTTTTTAAATCCTGCAAAAAGAAATTTTTGTTTCTCGGAATTCTCTTAAAAGTTCCCCCATAAAGACTACTACTTTTTTTTTTAAAGGCACAGAATAACTAGAGACCCATAATCTGTGCATCTTTATACATTGGCAGCTACCTGCCCCATTAATTAAGCATAATTAAGTCTATCCTCAGCCCACATGCCCTCCACCATGGCGTCAATCACCTCAAGGTCATTTGTTGATGCCAACAGAGCAAATGTGTATCTACATTTAAGAGATGGAGAGGGGCACAAAATTTAGGAAAATGTAGATATGTTCTCTTGAAGTCCTATACATGTTCTATCAATGTTACCAATTCAGGCTGATTCTTCATCCCCCCACACCACACCACCTTTCTTGGGTGCCCAAGGTTATATATAGTCTACAAACTGTCTACAACCAACCAACTGCACTTGTTTAGTCATGTCGTCATGCCACTGAACAAATAAACAAACAAACAAACATATACGGTATCTAAAAAATAATCAAAAATGACTGGCTTGAATCCTTTGCACCATGTGATCTGATGTATCTTCAACGTCTTTAGTTCCAATGGCAGGGTTTCCAAAATTTGTAAGAAGATATGAAGAAAAATGTCCCCCTATCCAGTAGAGATAATGTAAAGATTGTACCATGTGTCCACGTTCATAAAAACAAAGTCTCCACCCTTTTCTTCTAGATGTACAACTCCCAGAATGGACCACTGTAGAACCTTCCTCAGAGCCTCCGGTAACACGATCGACAGGCAAGGAGAATCCCTGGTTGAACACGCTGGATCCCATTCTCGTCACTATCATAGTGATGAGCTCTCTGGGAGTTCTGTTAGGTGCTGTGTGTGCTGGTCTTCTGCTGTACTGCACCTGCTCCTATGGAGGCCTGACCTCACGCTCCTCCACCACCCTGGAGAACTACAACTTTGAGCTCTATGATGGCATCAAGCACAAGGTGAAGTTTAACCAACAGCGCTGCTGCTCCGAAGCTTGAGGACCACCTGGCTGATGTTTCACCAGACATGCACAATTTGGCGCTTTCAAGAGAGACTGGCCCCATCTCTTGGGATGCATGTTACCACCTTGCTGCTTGTTGGCGCAATTGTTGGAGCCGACGCTTCCAGCTAGCCTTTTTGCTTAGCTCAGATCTTGCTTGGCTGGATGCAGGTTGTTGATTCAAACGTGGATTATCGAAGGCTGCTTGGAGTTCTCTCTCTCTATCTCTCGGGAAGCATTTTCCAGCTTAGCCTCAAATAGATATTAGTACATATCAGTTCTGTCTATTCCAAAAAAAAAAAAATCTCATGTTAAGCTTTGGGTTCTGAATGGGAGCCGGTGGAATTGATCCGAACTCTTGTCATCCCAAAACGCAGAGCTTTTGTGGCATGTGACTGATGGTGTGGTGATGTTTGTTGACGTTTTATGAGCTTTTGAGTTTTCTTTTCTTTTCAATTTCCTGACTGTGATGCCTTAATGCTGGTCAATTCCAAAACTGACCATCTTATTTCATTTTTGAATCTTTACATCTATCCAGTGCTCGTTTGATTCTGTGATCTTGTTTCATGTTTCACTCTGGCTTTAGTAGAAAGACAAGAAACACAATGTAACCTTGTTAAGACAAGTAGAATTTCATAGGTTTTAGTTTGAAGCCATGTGATTATGCTAGGTTTAAGAAAACGCAGGACCATTTTGTGTGTGTGTGTGTGTGTGTGTGTGTGTGTGTGTGTGTGTGTGTGTGTGTGTGTGTAAAGCAACAGGGAATTTTGTCAGTGCAACCTATGGATTGCTGTGAATGCTAATGGACATACTGCTGAGCTTGATGGTATTACAGATTAAGAAAGAAAAGAGTGGTTTTTTTTGCGGCGAACACACAGCCATGAGGAACACCATCACTGAGACTTTGAACAACCAAGGCCAAGTACTTATCATTTGCTACATCTTTCCCCCTCTGCATTCCCCCCAAACGAGGCTGAAGGTTAACAGGAGACAGGTTTAGTGATGAATTGGGTTGGAGCTTACGTAAGCTCCCTAGCGGCTTTCAAAGGCTTCATGATGAAGAAAAAAGACAAAGTAAATCTTTTCCCAGAGTCACTGATAGATATCGTCCATGACAAGCACGAGAACACGCACTCATGTACACTCACACATCAACCGTGTTACACCTCTGCAAAACAAGACATGGAGGAGCGCACCAGAATGTTGAGAATCCGATTAGGGAACATGAACGTGTTGTGCTTTTTGACTTCACGCTCATCTAAAAGACTGTCACTACTGGAATGGGACCGTTTCCAAGTGCCTTGGAGCTGCGCTGGCACTCAAAGCTTTTGTGTGTCTCAAAACACTCGAAAAGACTTGAGCCAAATAAATAAATAAATAAATAAATCACAGCACTGGGTGGACTTCCAGTTCCTCTCTGGAAGGTTTGTACAGGAAAAAAAAAACATTAAGATGTGCTTTTTATGATAATTATTGTTATGATTATTTAATAAAGTATTGATAATATCAAGCATTGGGAAGAATCTTTTGAAGAGAAAGTGAATGTTGGGTTTGAGGTGTGACGAATACTGAGTTCCAGGGGTTGGAAAACATCACAGCTGGACGGGATTCAATCGACTGTTTAAAAACTTTCATGTGTGCGGTAACCATCCGATCGAATAACAGTGCAACCATCACACCCTTGGTGTTAGTTATTCAGAATAAAATGCCTTGATGTTGTGTTTAGCATGTCCACACACACATTTACACCAGTATGTTTTTGCAGCAGTGTGGAATTAGTTTGGCCACAAAGAGAACAACTGGCATCTATCTATAAAAGCTGATCCATAAAACATCAACACGCACTACACACACACACGTGCTCGCACACCACTGTGTTGGCTGCAGGCTCTCTCATCTCCCCATGGGCTCCCATTAGCCAAGACCTTCAGTCTCCTTCATTTAGAAACGCACAACATCAAAGCTTTGAAGTGCCTTAGTGTTCGCCACAACGTCTCCTTCATCCCTCCGTCTGACCCAGCCACCACACCGAGCCTTCCTCAGTTAACCATTTCACTCCATCCTACCAGAAAGTAGGATTCCTTCAGCCAATACTGCCATTGCACAATAACACAGCTAAATAAAATGTTTCACAATGCCCCAATTTTTAATCGATAAAGAATGTTTACTCTCACTCAGGATCTTTCTATCTTCTTCTTCTTCTCCTATTGTTTTTTTAGAATGCTATTTCTCCCTCAGTTTTCAACCATCTCATTTTCCCATTATTCATTATCTCTCGCCGCTTTATCCTGTTCTACAGGGTCGCAGGCAAGCTGGAGCCTATCCCAGCTGACTACGGGTGAAAGGCGGGGTAC
>JAODVO010000010.1:7072876-7083409 GCA_025400055.1 Notarius lentiginosus
CCCATTAACTAGGCTACTTAATATGCAGCACCCCTGACCTAAAATGTGTTCCCGCGCGCCTGACATGGGGACAAAGATCTTAATTTTTGGAGACACATCCTGTGGTCTGATGAAACAAAAATTTAACTGTTTGGCCATAATGATCATTGTTATGTTTGGAGGAGAAAGGGGAAAGCTTGCAAGCCTCAGAACACCATCCCAACCATGAAGTCTGGGGGTGGCAGTGTCATGTTGTGGGGCTGTTTTGCTACAGGACGGACTGGTGCACTTCACAAAATAGACGGCATCAAGAGGAAAGAAAAATTATGTGGATATATTGAAGCAACATCTCAAGACATCAGCCAAAAAGTTAAAGCTTAGGCATGGATGGGTCTTCCAAATGGACAATGACCCCAAGCATAACTCTAAATTATTTGCAAAGTGGCTTAAAGTGCTAGCCTTTGAAAATGACATCGCCCCTGGAAATTATACCTTATAACTAAAACTATAATTATACCTTAAAACTAGCCATGTTAAATAGTTTACTGTCTAATTTGTATTTTAATATGAGACTGGGAACATGTTTTATTTAGCTGGTAAATTTTGGCTCTTTGAATCTGCCATTACGTGAATGTGTTCCTAGTAAGTTACTGTTAATTCAAAGGAAGTGATGTCATATGGACAACGCTTGAAAGTTTGCGGCATTTCTTGCTTTGTCTGCTTTGCAAAGTGTAGCATGTTTTTAACGAATTTTTTTTTTATTCCACAGCAAAACTAAGACCAAAGCATGCCTCCTAAGAGGTTTGTCGTTCAAGACTGTTCAAGAGTAGCCAATAAAAAAAGTGAAATTTTGATCCATTATAGACCAAAGTCAGCAGGATGCCTATAGAATGAATGGGTTTGAACTGTATGGACAGGACAGTTTGGTGTCTGTTCCATGCATTTTCTCATCTCATTATCTCTAGATGCTTTATCCTGTTCTACAGGGTTGAAGGCAAGCTCGAGCCTATCCCAGCTGACTATGAGCGAAAGGCGAGGTACACCCTGGACAAGTCATCAGGTCATCACAGGGCTGACACACAGACAACCATTCACACCTATGGTCAATTTACAGTCACCAGTTAACCTAACCTGCATGTCTTTTGGACTGTGGGGGAAACCGGAGCACACCCACGCAGACACGGGGAGAACATGCAAACTCCGCACAGAAAGACCCTCGCCGGCCACGGGGCTCGAACCCAGACCTTCTTGCTGTGAGGTGACAGCGCTAACCGCTACACCACCGTGCCGACCCCCAGAGCTGTGGTGCTGTAGAAAATGAATCAACAACTTGTAATTTGGAGAATTCAACAGAACTGATGTCTCATTTTAGGGATTTGCACTCAGAAGTAGTGGGCAGAAACCACTGTTTTGTTTTTTTCTGTCATTAGTCATGATCGTTTACATTTAAACCATTTGGAAGATGCCTTCTAACCTAAAGTAATTTACAGAAGTGTGCATTTGGCTTTCAATTCCCCTGTACCCTGCAATTGAGACCTTTTCACCTCTCCTTTCAGTGCTTCTTGACAACAAAAGCCTGAGCTGGTCGATTTTGAAATGCTAGCCCTTTCTATGCACTTCTCACAAACAATGACAAAGTGGCCATTTCACAAATACAGGTTGTTTCGCTGCTGTGTAGGATCGCTCGGGGCAGATGGCAAGAGCTTTCACAAGTTGCTTTGTTCACTGTTCAGCCGCACGTCAGGCATCTCCCCCCCCCCCATGACTGTCATACTGAGGGGACTAAATATGGTTCCACTCTGTCAGATCCTTGTGCCATGCACACAAGTACTATTGTGTAAAGCCATCCTGGAACACTTTCATAGCTGAGGTTCACCTTCTCACCAGGTTTATTGGATTATAGGTACATGCCTGCACATTTTAACACCGGCAGGGAAGCATACGCTTGCTCTTTAAGACTCTTTGTACCTTTGCACTCCAATCAAAGGCATCAATAATAAAGGCATCAAGAACTCTGTGGGAAATGATGAAGGCCTCTCCCTTGATGTTTTTCCGCTTCACATCATGGTACGCTGCATTGTTCCTGCACGCAAGTAAAAATGAAAGCCGAAATCAAGTGGGAGACTGATTACTTTGGGAATGTTGTTTTCTTGTTCAAGCCGCTACTTTCAGCGAGGCTTGCTTTCATTCAGAAGAATGCACAGGGCCTGATGCCTGATATTTACCGAGTTGAAACTCTCATGAATCCAATGACGAATTCAGTGACTAATTCAATGACTAATCCAATGGCTATTCTATTCTTCTAGTGGATCCCGTGGTTTTGATGGCGTATATTTCATCATCAAAATATACACCAATATTAATAGTCTTTATGAAATCCCTATGTTTTTCTTTGCATAGTTCAACATTCTCCCATAATAATACACACAAGTAATACAAAGAGATTCATTAGATCAGTCTGAGACGCATACATGAAACATCACAGGGTTTCTGATTAAAAATATATCACAATCTACTAAATAACTAGAGTCATCCTTACTTTTAAAATGACATTTTACATCTGTATGCATTTGAGTTAAATACTAAAAATGCTTTATTCTGGCTCCATCACTGTAAACAACACGACACATCTTAGGAGACTTGCAGTGCAATAGAGACATCTACTGGTGTAGGACATGGTGTCCAGCCCTTCACATACACAGTGTAAAATACCTGAATTGTCAATAAATGTTCCAAGTCATCCACCATACACATTACACTTCTTCAATTGATCCAATTTTCTGCCTTTTGTATTTCTAAGGATTAAGCTGTCATATAACCACTTTTAATAAAAATATAGGACACTGGTAGTATAGTTGTAAGAGTACGTAAGTTAGACTGGTTCAGTGAATGGCATAAATATCTCATCTGCCCTGCTGTGAGCATGTCTATTCATCTCATCTCCTCTAGCCGCTTGATCCTGTTCTACAGGGTCGCAGGCAAGCTGGAGCCTATCCCAGCTGACTACAGGGGAAAGGCGGGGTACACCCTGGACAAGTCGCCAGGTCATCACAGGGCTGACAAGCAAAATATTCATTCTTATTTTTTTTTTACATTTCTCCTGCTGAAATACTCCAAATGAACTTTTATGAATTATTTACAATTGACAAATCTACTATGAGATGTATGAGCAACAATGCCAACAATTGAATGTTGATACTCTTCAGACCACAGTGGTACTGAAGGCTCAATTCTGATTTGTCAGAAGGTATTAATTCCTTTTCTATAACAGGATCTCTGACAGTAGTTCCAACTACAAGATAAATACAGGTTTATATGAAAAGCACTCGTGTTTCATCTGAAATTTTCTGTAAAGAGGCATTTATTTAACATATCTGGAAAGAGTCTCCAGTATCAGTGCTTTTTCCAACACTAAGAAAGTCTGTTATCAGTTTTGCAGCAACGAGACAAGCTGCTTTGTGAAGAGAAAGTGAGGGAACTAGCTTGTTCTGTGTGATACAGCTATCTGTCACAGGATACAGAAGAAGATTGTGCAGTAGCACTTGCCTCACAGCAAGAAGTTTCTGGGTTCAAACCTCATGGCCGACTGGGACTTTTCTGTGTGGAGTTTACATGTTCTATGCATGCATGTGTTTACCCCCACAGTCCAAAGGCATTTGGATTAGGTCAACTAGCTACTCCAAATTGCCCATAGGTGTGAATGTGATTGTGAATGGTTGTTCATCTCTGTGTTAGCCTTGCCCTGCTCAGGGTGAATCCCACCTGTCACTTGAAGTCAGCTGGGATTGGCTCCAGCTTTCCCCATGACCCGATGGATATGTGGTACAGATAATGGAGGGATGGATGTTTAACCTTTTAATGATGCAGTGTGATTTGAACTACATAAACAAACAACATACATAAAACAAAACATTCAACAAAATGCTCATGCTTGTCATGATGAAGGTGCTCCATTGTTCTACTGCTGTCTGGGAACAAGGTGGTGAGTTTCTCTGCTTGCATGAACAGTTCTGTTGTGTATTTTGAGTTCCGATAAGATCCATAGTGGGGATCACCCAATGCCTTATGGGTAGCCTTTAGCCTCAGAATATTGTTATCAGGCATGTGCTATGAAGTCGTGTTGCTATGCTAATAAACAGTTAGTGTTACATCAAAGTCTGCATTATCATTGATATATTAAGTAACATGAAACAGTGAAAGATATAACAAATTGTTTCACGAAGTTTTTGACCATGCTCCCGAGGGAAGAGAGACTTGTGAATACTGTTGGCTATGAAACAGGGAGAGAGAAGCACCACTGAGTACACTCTTATGTTTCACACGATAGCAGCTGGAAGTGGATGGAGTGAGTCGGCGCTGATGTCCACCTTCCACCATGGACTGAAAGCAAAGTTGCTCATGGAACTAGCTTGTTGGGACAATGAAGTCTTCCTCAATGTCCTAATTGATCTGGTCAACCACCTCAACCACCTGCTGAAAAGCCAACAAAACCTCAGACGAGTAGTCAGTTAGGCGCCTGCCACTGAATCCATGCAGGTTGGACTCCCTAAGCTCAGCCTCATCAAATGCAAGAGACAGAGAGGGAAGTGGCTGTGCTTTTACTGAAGCACTGCTGACTACATTGTGCCAAATACTCAAGTCATCATAGAAAACTGACTTTGTCACCCCAGCCCAAAAGGACACCAGCCCCCATGTTCAATCCCCCAGTGAGTCTTTTCAAGTTATTTTCTCACCAATCCTTCACACTGCAAGTTCAAATAATGCACTCAGGATCTCTCTTTGTTCTCTCAGCCTTAGTGTACAACACAGCTGTGGGCAACTTCATAGAACACAACATGGTGAAGAGGCTCAACCTTCCCACACAACTGCTTTAGAAACCACTTATGATTCATGCCATCAGTGGAGGTCCCATTGGGACTGACACTGTTCCTCATTGTACTGCTCTCCTTCTGCCCCAAGTCAGCACACTACACAGTGAATCTATTTCCTGACTAGTCATAGCTGCCAAGCATCTGATTATCCTGGCATTTCCTTGGAAGTGCCTTTATGACCTCCAAATCTGCTGCCATAACAAGGAAATTGCCAAATGATCAGAACACTGTTTCCACAAATGTCTTTCAGTCCCATGTCTCATCCTCGTATTCACATCTGCAGAATGCTTCAATGCTCATCCAAGCATTCTCAGCCCTGATGTGTACCATGACCACAGTGAAGTGTTTAGCAAAACCAAGGCGAGTGACCTGCCACTGCACAGACCCTACGATTGTGCCATAGACCTCCTGCCTATCAGCACCCTTCCTTGCAACAATATGTACCCACTTTCCATCACAGAACAACATGCCATAGAGGAGTATGTGCATGAAGCCCTGTCGGAAGGGCATATTTTACCCTCAATGTAACCCATGTCAGCTGGTCTTTCTTTGTGGAAAAAAACTGGAGGTGTTTGCACCTTTGCATTGATTATCACGGCTAAACCAGATCACCATCAGGTACCACTACCTGCTTCGACTAGTTCTATCAGACCTTGAAAGACTTTGGGTCACCGAGGTGTTCACCAAGATCAACTTCTGCATTGCTTATAATCGAGTATGTATCAGACTTGGCAAGACTGTCTCAAGCACCACTTGAGGTGACTATGAGTATTGCATCATGTCATATGGGCTTTCTTGCACCCCCTCAGTTGCCTAATAAATAAGGGGTAGATTTCTAATATCATATTGATGATATTTTGATATATTCACCATCAAACAAAATCCACATAACCCATGTCAAACAGATGTTATCATGACTCCTGGAGAGCTAACTCTATGCACAGCAGGAGAAATGCAAGTTTCATGTCTCAGAAATCTTGTTCTTGCGTGATGTCATTAATCTGGACAGAATGGAAATGGATGTAACCAAAGTGAAAGCAGTTACAGACCGGTCGATGCCAAGGACTGAAAAGGAGCTCTAGTGCTTCCTCAGCTTTGTTAATTTTTAATGGAAGTTTATCTGTAGCTTTAGCTCTGTAGCTAGCCCCCACACATTTCTCCTCAAGAAGGCCCCAAGCACCTATCATAGACCCTGGCTGCTGACAAGGTCTTTGCAAGACTTACAACTGTTTTTGCCACAGCTCCCATTCTAAAACACTCCATCAAAGCCATTCACAGCCAAGGTTGGCACCTCAGAATCAAGAATGGGAGCTGTTATCACAGCAATTTTGCGAAAAGACCCTAGCTCCACCCAGTGGCCTTCTTTAAAATAAAAACTAATTGCCTGCAGAACAAAACCATGGCATGCATAACTGAGAGCTGCTGGCAATAAAGGTCACCTTAGAAGAGTGGCTGCATGTCAGTCCTGCATGCTTTGGTGCGTGCACCTGAAGGCATGCCTCGGGCTGCGCGCGCACCAAGTGAGCTGTATATACCTTTCAGCATTAATAATGCCATTCCAGATGTGCAAGCTGCCCATGCAGTAGACACTAAAGTAACCCCATCCCATCAGAGACGCAGGCTTTTGAACTGAGCACTGATAACAGGGTGGATGGTTCCGCTCCTCTTTAGTCCAGAGGATGTGCCATCCATGGTTTCCAAAAATAATTTCAATTCATCTGACCACAGAACAGTTTTCCACTTTGCCACAGTCCATTTTAAATGAGCTTTTGGCCCAGAAAAGACAGTGGCATTTCTGGATCATGTTCACATATGACTACTTCTTTGCATGATAGAGCTTGAACCTGGATTTGTGGATGACACAGGAAACTGTGTTCACAGACAATGATTTCTGGAAGTGTTCCTGAGTCCATGCAGTGATTTCCATTATAGAATCATGCCTGCTTTTAATGCAGTGCCACCTGAGGGCCCAAAGGTCATGGGCATCCAATAGTGAATTGGATTGAATTGAATTGCATTTCTTGTCATTGTAAATGTATACAATTAAATTAAAATTGCTACTCTATGGTGCAAATATAGAAACACAGGACAATGAAGACAAAAAAAGACATAAAATGAGAATGGTGATACTAGAAATTTAATTAAATAATCTGTATGAAAATAAAGTGTAGGTGCATAGCAGCATGGATGAACTATGTACTTGTTTGTGTTTGCTATTATTTAAAGTGCAAATTGCTTTCGGGGAAAAAAAAAACTGCCTCTGAATCTGGAGGTGCGTGTTTTGGCCGACCTATAATGCCTGCCAGAGGGTAAAAGTACAAAGAGGTGGTGGCCAGGGTGGGTGGAGTCCTTGATGATGTTGGTAGCTCTGCTGAGGTACCGTGAGGTGGCAATATTCTCCAGAGAGGGGAATGAGCAGCCTGTTATTTTCTCTGCTGATTTCACCACTCTCTGGAGCGCTTTCTTATCTGCAGCAGAGCAGCCTGCCTACCATATCATTATGCAGTAGGTTAGTAGGCTCTCTATGGTTGCCCAGTAAAAGGCCAGCAGCAATTTCCTTTCAGTGTTGTGCCTCCTAAGCACTCTCAGGAAGTGCAGTCTTTGCTGTGCTCTCTTGATGTTTGCTGTGGTGTTGGGTGACCAGGAGAGGTCCTCTGATATGAGGACTCCCAGGAACTTAAAAGTTGGCACCCTTTCCACACTTGTCCCGTTGATGCAGAGAGGGGCCAGCTCGGAGTCTCGTTTCCTTCTGAAGTCCAGTATTAACTCATTGGTCTTTGTCGTGTTCAGTGTCAGATTATTCACTGAAGACCAGTCTGACAGTCTCTGAATCTCATCTCTGTACGCTGACTCATCTCCCCCGTAATGAGTCTGATGACAGTTGTGTCATCAGCAAATTTAATTATGGTGTTAGATGAGTGTACTGGTGTGCAGTCATTGGTGTAGGGGGAGTAAAAGACTGGAGTCTGCACGCAGCCTTGGGGTGCACCAGTGCATAGTGTGATGGAGGAGGAGAGGTGGGGGGCTATTTTGACTCTCTATGGGTGGTTTGTGAGGAAGTCTTTGATCCATGTGCAGGTGGGGATGGAGAGGCCCAAGTCCTGTAGTTTGCTGATTAATATGTCTGGGATGATAGTATTGAACATAGAACTATTGTCAATGAAGAGCATCCTCACATAGCTCCCTGATCTGATTGTCTGAAGTGAGGGAGAGTAATAGTTCTGTAAGCATGTTTTATGTTGGAATAAACATGATCGGAAGTATTATCCCCCCTTGTTGGATATTCCACATGTTGATGAAAATTAGGGAGTACTTTTTTTAAAACATGCTTGATTGAAATCTCCTGCTATAATGTGTATACCATCAGGATGGGCACACTGTTGTTTGTTAACAATGGCCAGCAGTTGTCTAAGGGCAGCGCTAACATTAGCATCAGGTGGAATGTAGACACCAGTGACGATTACTACACTTAGCTCTCAGGTTAGATAAAAAGGTCTGCCTAAGACTGAGAGAGCTTCAAGATCAGGACAACAATGTTGGGCAACAATCCATCTGTTAATACACCAGTTATTGTGTATATACATACACAGCCCTCCTCCTCTGCTCTTACCCGAGTCCTTGTTCCTGTCTTGCCAGTAGCAAGTGCGGCCTGCTAACTGCGCCGCAGCATCAAGAAGTGGCGGGTGTAACAAGCTTTCACTGATAATCATCAGGCAGCAGTTCTGGATGAAGCTGTTGGAAGCAATCAGAAGCTCCAGTTCATCAATTTTATGTGTGATGGATCTGGCATTTGTGAGGAAAATACTCAGAAGTGGAGATCTGTGTGGTTGCTTCCTTAGCCTAGCCTGCACACCTGACCGAAATCCTCACTTCTGGTTGCACTCTCTCCACTGTCTACGTCACTTGCTGGTCCAGCTGACAATCCATGGTGACCCTGGTGATCTAGCCATTTCCTCCAGTATGTTATGAGCTCTCTGGAAGTCACTTGTGATGGCTTGACTGTAGCTTAATCCAATTTCAATAAAGTCTTGTTGACTGTACACACAGTTTGGAAACAAACATTTACTAGTGTAAAGAGGAACAGACATAAAAAAAAACACCAAATAAAACACCAAACTAGAGAGCTCAGAGCCACTGCACTCTCTTCATTGTACACCACAATCTTGATTTTTGGCCTTGTTGTGCACAGAGATTTCTCCAGATTCTTGGAATGTTTTGATTATATTTTGTACTGTAGATGATGAGATATTCAAAGTCTTTGCCATTTTACGTTGAAGAACATTATCCTGAAAATGTTCCACAATTTGTAGATGCTGTTGTTTGCAGATTGGTGAACCTCCACCCATCTTTATTTCTGAGAGACTCTGCCTTTCTAAAATGCTCTTTTTATACCCAGTCATGCTACTGGCCTGTTGCCAATTAACCTAATTAGTTGCAAAATGTTCCTCCAGTGTCATGGCTCTGCTACTCTCTCTTATCTGGTAACATTCCACTCATTATCACTCTATCAGCTTCACCTGCTGCCTATTACCATATTGACTCTCATTGGCTGTCTCTTGTCATCTGCTGCCTTTCTCTGCCTATATAAACCCCAGTTCTCCAGTGCCTCTCTGTCAGATTGTCTGCTAACCACTCTCAACACCTGATCCCATCTGATCTCAGTAGCTAAGCAGGGTTGGGCCTGGTTAGTACTTGGATGGGAGACTGCCTGGGAATACCAAGTGCTGCAAGTGATTCTCCTGTTTGCTGGCTACTTCTCATCTGACTTCCGTGCCTGAACCCTTGTATGACTTGTCTACTGCCCCGGTATCTGCATCTGACTCACGCTATCTGCCTGCCTCTTTCTGTACTGCTGCTTGTGCCCTGCCCATCTGTGTGTTCCTCAGTGTCTCCAGCCTGCTGACGAGTGTGCCTGTGCCACCCAGACCGCTGCCATTGAGACGCTGTCTGACATGGGACGGAACTTGGACTCTGAAACCAATCCTCACTCCCTCTGACCCCTTCAATAAACTCTGTGAAAAGTGATGCATCTGGGTCCCTTGTCTGTCTGCCTGACATAATGATAGGTTACAGGAAACAATGATTGGTGATATGTTTTTGTGAAGAATGGTGATTAGTGATTGTCAGTTGTGAATGGTACTTACTGATAGTTTGTTGAAAACAGTGGTGATTAGTGACTTGTTGCTGAGAAACAAATGTGATTAATGATATGATTTAGTGATTGGTTGTTAGGAACAAAAAATGCCACTTGTCATGTGACTGAAGAAATAAATGTGCAAAGTTTAAACGTATTGCATATATACGCAGTGGGACATTTCACTGTGTGTATCACTCTGCTCATGTTTGTTCACCATGTAAAATTTCACTTCCTAGTTTGAAGCTGACTACAGTAGTGACTGACATTATCATCATGATTCACTACGGCACTCAGCCTGTGACTTTGTGTCTACGATGGATCACAGCCTTTCTGATATTTTGTATAACCACACTCTTGTTCATGCAATATTGCTGAAATGAGAAATAGATACACTCACCGGCCACTTTGTTAGGTACACCCATACACCAGCTGGTTTATGCAGTTCTCTAATTAGCCGATTCCTTGACAGCAGCACAATGCACAAAATCATGCAGATACAAATCAAGAGCTTCAGTTAATGTTCACTTCAAACATCAGAATGGGAAA
>JAODVO010000010.1:11294162-11306344 GCA_025400055.1 Notarius lentiginosus
TAACACAAAACTTAGAAAGTACAAGAGAGCAAAGTCCCGAGGCAGCCGTCTGCGGCGCCATCTTGGATGGAAAAAAATATATAGCTATAAATCCAAAAAGAAATAAACACACACAGGTTTATTCATATGCACTTCATTTTATTTCAAAAGTAATGAATGTGCTCTTCTTTCATGTGATAAAGACATGGGTGACGTGGAGGGCAGATGACCGCAATGCCGAGGGAATTATTGACCTGGTGACACTGGAGTAGTTCTTCGCATGACTTCCAGAAGGAATGGTGGAGTGGGTCCAATGTCATCACCGAGTGTCACTGGAACAAGCCATTGAGCTGGCAGAGGACCACCTGGCTGCAGTTCCGATGGCAGGAAGACGTGTTTCCTCTTCTCCTCTTTCCTCTCTCTTACCCCTCCCTCTGCTTCCCACCCTCACCCTGTTCCCCCAGCCGGTCTGATGCACCAATGGTGTCCTCCTGTTTTCCTCTTCTGTGTCGGTGTCTTCTCCCCCTCAGGTGAGTGATGCCCAAAACACCGGTGCAGAGGGAGAGCCTGGGCCAGTGTGCCGGCACTATGGAGAGCTGGGACATCTTCAAAGTCAGTACTCCGCGATGGAGGTGGGAGTGGTGGTCTGGATCCCTGATATGCCAGAAACCGCCCTCGATTGGGCCAGAACATATCATATGTTGGTAAGTGTACAAGGGGATACATATCATACCTTGGTGGATTCTGGCTGTGACCAGACCTCAATCCACCAAAGCCTGGTGCAAGGTTAGGCACTGGGGAGAGCGCAAGTGGTGAAGGTACTGTGTGTGCATGAGGATGTTCACAACTACCCTTTAGTGTCCATCCACATTCTATTTCAGGGAGAAAAGCATAGCGTAAAGGTGGCGGTCTTCCGTATTATCTCCTGGGTCAGGATTCTGAAAGAAATCCTGACAGACCAAGGCATTACATTTGTCACGCACATTGCGCAAACTGTATGGGTTAGTGGGAATTAAGTCGATCCGCACCAGTCTATCACCCACAAATGGATGGCTTAGTGGAACGGTTAAATCAGACACTCAAAAATTTAATTAGGAAATGTGTAAGTGAGGATGCACTTAATTGGGATAAATGACTCGAACCCCTGCTATCTGCGGTTCGAGAGGTCCTGCAAGCCTCCATGGGTTTTTCACCATTCAAATTATTATATGGACATAAGCCATGCGCCATTTTGAATGTGCTATGTAAAAATTGGGAGGAGGAACCTTTGCTTAGCAAGAACGAAATTCAATATGTTCTCGACCTGCACGCAAAACTCCACACACTCACTCACTTAACCCAGGAGAATTTGCAGTAGGGACAAGAATGTCAAGTCTGACTGGTGATGGGGCACACACCCTAGAGAGTTCACACTGGGAGACAAAGTGCTCGTATTATTGCTCATGTCGAGCTCCAAATTAATCGCCATGTGGCAAGGGCCCTTTGAGGTAACACGGCGAGGTGGGGATGTCAACTATGAGGTGAGGTGAACAGACAAGGGTGGGGTATTACAAATTTACCACCTCAACCTGTTAAAATGTTGGAATGAGGAGGTCCCCTTGGCATTGGTGTCAGTAGTCCCAGAGAAGGCGGAGCTGGGTCCAGAGGTACAAAAAATTTTTTTACATCTCAAGCCACTCCAGTCCCTTGTGGAGACCACCTCTCACTGGCCCAACTCACGGAGGTGGCCAAGTTGCAGAGGGAATTTTCTGACATGTTCTTGCCCCTGCCCAGCTGCATCCACCTCACAGAACACCAAGTTGAGATGCCCCTGGGGGTGGTGGTGTGTGGCCACCCTTACCGCTTGCCTGAACACACAAAAAAAAGATGGTCCAGGATGAACTCAAGGCCATGCTTGAAATGGGCATAATCAAGGAGTCCCACAGTGACTGGAGCAGCCTGGTGGTCCTGATTCCCAAGACCGATGTGTCGGTCTGGTTTTGTGTGGACTATAGAAAGGTCAATATAGTGTCTAAATTTGACGCATACCCAATGCCTTGCACTGATGAGTTGCTCGATCGATTAGGCGCTGCTCATTTTTATTTGACACTGGATCTAATGAAGGGACATTGGCAGAGCCCCATGACTCCTCTATCCTGAGATAAAATGGACTTTTCCACACCGTTTGGGTTACACCAATTCATTATGCTTCCTTTTGGGTTATTTGGGGCTCTGCCGATGTTCCAGTGGCTCATGGACAGGATTCTCTGCCCTCACACTGCCTACGCGGCAGCAATGACATTATCTATAGCAATGATTGGCTGCGGCACCTGGAACACTTTAGGGCCATCCTGAAGTCACTGAGGCATGTGGGTCTCACTGTGAACCTGAAAAAGTGTGCAATTGGGTAGGTGGAAGTACAGTATCTAAGTTTCCACTTGGGTCATGGGCAGGTGTGTCCCCAAATTAACAAGACTGCCGCGACTGTGGCCTGCCCAAGACCAAAAAGGGGGTGAGACAGTTCCTGAGGCTCGCTGGCTACTATCGTAGGTTCATATGATAATTATTTGGATGTCACCAGCTCACTGACTGATCTCACTAAAAAGGTAGCACTAGATCCAGTCCAGTGTACAGAGCAATGCCAACAGGCTTTCTCCTAAGGTAAAAGCTGCACTGTGTGTGTGTGTGTGTGGGGGGGGCACTTTTACACTCCCCTGACCTCTCTCGTCTTTATTTTACAAACGGATGCATCGGACAGGGGGCTGGGGGCCAGTCTGTCCCAGAAGGTGGAGGGTGAGCACCTTCTGGGACAGCCGTAAGTTTTCGATGCATGAAAGCAAATGCAGCATTATCAAGAAGGAGTGTCTGGCCATCAAGGGGGCAGTCCTCGCCCTCCGATATTACCTGCTGGGATGCCTTTTCATCCTCTGTTCGGACCATGCACCCCCCAGTGGCTCCACTGTATGAAGGATGCCAATGCGTGGATCACCTGTTGGTATCTCGCCCTCCAGCTGTTCAAATTCGAGGTGGTCCACAGGCCGGGGGTGCAGATGGTGGTGGCAGACTTCCTGTCCCGTCGGGGGTGGTGTGTGGTGTGTGTGTGTGTGTGTGTGTTTGGGAGTCCGCTGCAGGCTGGACAGTTACCCGTCCTGAGTTGGGCGGTGGGGGTATGTGGCAATGGGGGTGTGGCCGAGCATCAGTTTGTGAGGGGTCAGGGAAGGTGAGTGACCAAGTCATTACATCTGTTGTCAATTAATGTGTGTTTTTCTTGCAGTGATGGTGGAGCATAAAAGGAGTAGGACAGCAGAGGAGGGCTGGCTGGGACCAGAATATAACTGTGTGTGTGTCTCCTAGAGTGCCTGATACAAAACTGAAAACTATTATAATAAATGTGTGTTTGAACACTAGCTCCCACCTGCTGCACTTCTGTACTCTACCTACATCAGGGAAACTATCACACATTGCTACTACATATTGACTGTGTGCATGCTTTGACTGTAAGCATTCAGTCATTTGATCAAGTTCTGTGGGGTCACATGGTGATTCAAAGTTGATAACTCTGGGTGATTATGGATAAAACTATGTACAGTAGCTGATGTGAATCTATATTTGACATGGTAGTGTGGCAAGGTGCATATACCGTATGATGACTAAGGACACATTTTAAATGAAATGGGATAATGATCTGAGACTGGAAATGTGGCTATATTTTCTATATTTAATCCAAATTTTAGTATTAGATCAAGAGTGTGGTTATGGTTGATTACATTCAGGTCTGCTACATTCTAATTAACCCCTACGCAAACTACAATGGATGCAATCACCAATTTCAGGGTGTCTTTTATGTTATCAAAATGAATATTTTAAAGTCTCCAACAATTACTGCTTTGCCTAAAAAACCAACCAGGTTCATTGAGAACACCATCCATATCTCACTGATGAACATGACTTGTAAATGCAGGGCAGAGGATATCTTTTTTGGACTTTGTGATATTTGCACGTTCAAATGCCACCTGCTTTGTTTTCAATGACAACATTTTGAGAAACGTAGGGTGAGACAAAAGAAAACTGGAGTATGCAGTCTGAAGGAAATTTAAGAAGTTGTTTACATTACTATAGTAGCCAGTGTTACCCCAGTAAAAAAAAAAGAAAACTGCTGCCCAGCTCAGTTTAGTCATTTTGGATATGGACTAATTCAATAACTTCATATATGCACTCATGGTTTTAAAGATGTTCAAATATTAAGTTTTGCTGTGAGTATTATTTAATCCGAGTGTTTTTATTTTCCCGTCACTCTATAAGTCAATTGATTTTTGATCTTGGCTCAGTAAATAAGAAATAGAATAAAACACAGTTACAACACAGAAAAGAGCCATAAAACTGTGCATTTTGTATAATATTTGCTTTGAATATGTATCCCAAAGTATAATTAGTTTGCAACAAGTTCTTTGACTTCTATAAACCAATCACATTAAAAATTGTGAACAGTCACTCGTAGCTCAAAGCTGTGTGTATTCTAATGCATTTATCAATCAATTGCTCACTAAGAATGAACAAGCTTAGTTTGTGGTTTTCTTTTTTTTGTGGTTGCAATAAGTAAACACAATACAGAAAAACAACAGAAGCTGCATTACTTGATTTTATTGGGCTGCTTAATACCATTAAATACAGTTATTTCATACCTAAAATAAGGAATTTGATTATTTTAATGATTATTGTTTTACTGCAATTAAAATTAAATGCAAAAATTAAATCAGACATCTAAATGCATCATATGCATTAATATTATACTTATTATGGATAACTTCATGCGTGTCCATGGAAGTAAGCAAATCTTTATTTAATAATACGTTTCCTTTTCCACCCAACCTAAAAAGAGAAAATAAACCAGTTATCCTTTAGCACTGTTATACATTTTCTTTTATTGATTAAACAATATTTAATCTTTTTTAAAAACTCTATTATATTAATAAAATGCTCATTGATATTTATTGTATTATTTGTACAATAGATCTTTATCCACTGATTTTATCCAAAACTGAGAAGATATTTCATGTTGGAAGTGATTTAATTAATTTTTGAAGGCATTTCATGATCTCAGTGAGTATATTATACCTGGTGCGCTCTCAACACATTCATTTGACCAAAGTGAACATAACATGTACACTGAACAAAAATATAAAAACACCTAAGGTTTATAAACATTTAATGGACTTATGATGTAAATATTTTAACCAAATAATTCATGTACAGTACCAGTCAAACATTTGTGCACTCTTACTCATTACTGTGAATAATCAAAATTTCATATTCAGTAGTGTGTGTAACCACCATTTGCATTCTGTAGTGCAGAGCATCTTCACATAGTGAATGAAATTATCTGGTCTTAGGTGGTCATGCAGATGAGGACGAATTTTCTGACCCTGAAGCTGGTGTTGTAACATGTCCTGTGCAGCCATGCGGTCAATTGGTTAAGGCTGTTTATTGTTGAAAATGAACATTCCCAGCTGCAGCAATCTGGCAAATTGACATAACAGCTTGCAACATGCCAACTGCCCTCTCCCTGTCGACTTTTGACATCTGTGGCATTGCGATATGTGACAAATCTGGAGGATTTGGGATGGCCTTTTATTGTCCACAATATAAAGGTGTGTCTTTGTACTGATGATATTGCTTAGGCAGTATTTCAACTGGCCACACCTATCTTTTGGGTGGATTTGCTTGTATGGGACTTTACTTATTACTGAGCATATGACAAATTCTTTTTTTTTTCATTTCAAACCCACAATGTAGGTCTTTGAAAAAATAACAATGAACCTCAACATTTCAATAAAACAAAAACATTTCCCCCATTTTAAGGTGTTGCGTTTATAATCTTTATTCAGAACACATCTGTCCTTACCTCCGGGGCTCCGTCTAAGGATGTATCTTCTAATCTCATCATAGATAAAGATGAGGAAAGCATATGGTAAGGCGCATAACCACCATGATGGCCTATAAGGAAAAGTAGGTCAATAGTTATAATAGATAATTATAAATGACGACTGCTACACTATAGCTGAGTGTCAGTGCAAATGTTTTTGATACTTTTCCAATGTCTTCTAAAAATTGGCTTTTTACTTCTGCTTGATTATGTCAAGGTGTCTGGTCGATTATCTCTCTCTCTGTATACGCACACACTAGGTGCATCTCAAACAATTAGAATGTCGTGATAGTTATTTTTTTCATAATTTAATTCAAACAGGTAAACTTGAATATATTCCATATTCATTACATGTAAAGTGAAATATTTCAAGCCTTTTTTGTTTTAATTTTGATGATTATGATTATTTATAGGTCATGAAAATCAGAAATCCCACATCTTAAAATTTTTAGAATATTTCCTAAGATCAATCAAAAAAAGATTTACAACACAGACATATCAAACTTCTGAAAAGTATGTTAATTTATACACCCAATACTTGGTTGGGGCGCCTTTACCGTCAATGCAGTGTGGCATGGAGGGGATCGGTCTGTGTCACTGCTGAGGTGTTATTGAAACCCAGGTTGCTTTGATATAGCAACTTTCAGCTTGTCTGTATTTTTGGGTTGAGTGTTTCTCATCTTCCTCTTGACGATACCCCATAGATTCTCAGGTGAGTTGGCTGGTCAGTCAAGCACAGTAATTTCATGGTCAGGAAACCATTTGGAGTTTTACAAGTTTTGGCACTGTTGGGTGGCACAGTGGTGTAGTGGTTAGCACTGTCACCTCATAGCAAGAAGGTTCTGGGTTTGAGTCCAGCAGCCAATGGAGGCCTTTCTGTGTGGAGTTTGCATGTTCTCCCTGTGTGGGTTTCTTCCGGGTACTCCAGTTTCCTCCACAGTCCAAAGAGATGCGGTTAGGTTAACATGGGGCAGCCATGGCCTGAGGTTGGGCTGAAATGCCCTTGAGCAAAGCACCTAACCCCCAACTGCTCCCCAGGTGCTGTAGCATAGCTACCCACTGGGTATGTGTGTGTGTGTGTTCATTGCTCACTTATGCGTGCATGTGTGTTCTCACTGCTTCAGATGGATTAAATGCAGAGGTTAAATTTCACTGTGTGCTTATGTCTGTGCTTGAGTGTACATGTGACAAAAGCTTCTTGGCTTGGCAAATGCTAAGTCCTGCTGGAAAAGGAAATCGGCATCTCAATAAAGCTTGTCAGCAGCTCGAACCATGAAATGCTCTAAAATCTCCTGGTACACGGCTGCACTGACTTTGGACTTAATAAAACACAGTGGACCAACACAGATGACATGACACCCCAAATAATCACAGACTGCAGAAACTTCACAGTGGACTTCAAACACCTTGGATTCTACACCTTTCCATTCTTCCTCCAAACTCTAGGACCCTGATTTCCAAATGAAATGCAAAATTTACTTTCATCTGAAAAAAGGACTTTGGACTACTGAGCAACAGTCCAGTTCTTTCTCTCTTCAGCCCAGGTAAGACTCTTCTGACATTGTCTTTGGTTCAGGAGTGGCTTGATATTAGGTATGCGACAGTTGTGGCCCCTTTCCTGAAGATGTCTATGCGTGGTGGCTCTTGATGCACTGACACCAGCCTCAGTCCACTCCTTCTGAAGCTCTACCAAGTTCTTGAATAGCCCCCAAACATAACTGCATCATCACTTTATTGCAATGCATTATGGGGGTAGCCGGGGTCAGTAGTTGGACAATATAGTGGATATTAGATTACTTTTATGTGAGAGTGATGTGAGAGGAGCAATTTTGCCCTGCTCTGTCGTGGAAGACAATGAAATTGGTGATTTAAAGAGGTGGATAACATGTCAAGAGTTTACACCAGGACAATCTGAATCCAAATCAAGCTTGGTGAGAAAGTAGGACATAAGTGACAAGAATTCGTACAACCTAGAGATTGACCGTGTCTATCTCTGTCTATTCCGAGATTTGATGGGCAAACATCAAATCTCACAATGTCTTATCAAAACATGTATAAATTAGTGATTAGTTAAAGAAAACTTGATATCTGCATTTATTTCAATAAACGTTGCTAGTGAGGTACACTGAACATTATACATACCCGAAAGAGAAACCTTCGTGGTTTGGGAATTTTATCAGTCTGACAGGCTTGTCCGGCTGCTGAGTGCTTCAGTACATTGAGAGGCAAAGGTTGAAGAATGCTTCTTTGTTTTGCAGGTTTTGGAATATTGCTAGTTTCAAACGATGAACAGTGTTGATTGTTATAATCATCTATAACCAAAGGCCATTCCACAGACCATGGAAATATTGCTGGGTCACAGTTTAAATATGTCTTTTTCCCACCAGAGAAATGTAAGCTACAAACACTTGTCCATTTCAATTCAGTTTGAAGGTTTTTGTTGTGGATTAAACTTATCCATTTCTTTCTTCTCTTCTTCTTGACTGGCCACTCAAATGAGGTGTTTTCTTTGTTGTGGAGACAGTAAGGCACACGGCAATTCACTTTCGTCACGGTTAAAACCAGTTAGACAGAACAATGCAGTGTTTAACAAAGGCGAAAATAAACAATACAGTGGAGCTGACCCCGGGTATCGCCCATAATGCATTGCGGTAAACAAGCGATGATGTACTTATGGGTTCGGGTCATTAGGTGGCAATGTTTTCATCTGTGAATACTCACAGATAGGTGTGGGAATACTTCCCGAAGCCCGAGGAAGCATCGCCACCAAACACCTCATTATCATCCATAACCCATCGCAAAGCATCACGAGCTGTACAGTAGTGTGATCACAGCCTTACACAATTAAGAGCAAAATCCAGCAAATGAACCTTAGAAAAATAACAAAATTGTTCCCTGACATGCATTAGCACCCTGATTTTTATCATGAAATGCACGATTTCTTATAATGTTGAAAAATGATCAATTTACATGTACAAATGAAAATAAGACCTTTAATCCGACCCAAATTTTACAGTGGGTAAATAAATCTTCAAATGCATTTCAGGTCTCATGTGGACATACACAGAGGACGGGATTTGAATATGAAAATGTACTGGTCTACATATTTGTGTAGGGTGTGTGAGCTTACAGAGGTAATAAAACAACCTTCAGTGATTTGAATATTAGTTTCTGGTCTGAGTCAGTGTTTACAGGAGTTCTCCCACATTATTCAGTCGAATATCCATCCACTGTATCTGTGGCAGGGCGGCACGGTGGTGTAGTGGTTAGCACTGTTGCCTCACAGCAAGAAGGTTCTGGGTTTGAGCCCAGTGGCTGGCGGAGGCCTATCTGTGTGGAGTTTGCATGTTCTCCCCGTGTCTGTATGGGTTTCCTCCAGGTGCTCTGGTTTCCCCCAAAGACATGTGGTTAGGTTAACATGGGACAGCCTTGGTCTTGAGCAAGGCATCTAACTCCTAACTGCTCCCCGGGCACTGTCGCCTAGCTGCCTGCTGCTCTGGCTAAGTGTGTGTGCTCATTGCTCATGCATGTGTGACAAATAAAGACTTCTTCTTCAGTTGATGTCACTGTAAGTCCTTCAACAATGTGTGTATTGAAGGTGTTTATGACAACACACTTTCATTTGAACTCCATATTAGTTCACTTTACTTGATTTTATGAACCCTTACTTACTCGAGAAGACGATGAAATAATGAGAGACAGGTGGTGGTGGGGGACGTAAACTGTGAAGGGGGATGAAGTGAGAAAAAGATAAAAAGAAAAAGAGAGGGGGTAAAGTGTGAGAGAGAGGTGATAAAATGCAAGAATAAGAGGAGGTGTAAAGTGAGGGGGGTCAAGTGAGAGACTGAGTGAGGGAGGGAGACAGTGAGAAAACGATAGAGAAAGAGAGAGGGGTCACATGAGGGGGGTCAAGTGAGAGAAAGAGAGTGAGTGAGTGAGTGAGAGGGGATGATGAGATTGATTGATTGATTGATTGATTGATTGATTGATCCCAAGCTGGGAAATTGTTTTGTTACAGCAGCAAGTTACCAGACAGGTGAAAAGAAAAAACACACTGTACAACATAAAATATAATTCAGAAAAAAAAGATTCCAAGAATGAGAGAGAGAGAGAGAGAGTTTACTTTCCTTGATATAATAGATATATTTCTTTGGTATAATATAAATGCCATGGGGAAAGCCATGGCCTAATGGTCAGAGAAGCAGCTTTGGGACCAAAAGGTCACTGGTTTGATTCCCTGGACCAGCAGGACTGGCTGAAGTGCTCTTGAGCAAGGCACCTAACCCCCAATTGCTCTGGCAAGAGTGATGGTGTACCTTGTGTCTGACTAGCCAAAGAAAAGCTGATGATGTGATCATCAGTTCGGGTGGTGCCCGACCAAAACGAAAAACAAAAAAAAACAATGATATTAGTTAATATTTATTAATTGATTGATTGACTGTCACAGCGGCTGTGACAGAGGGGTGTACATTCAGTTTCGTACAGATGGGAAACTCTTTAACCTGTGAAGACTCCAAGCCAAGACCAAAGTGTTTTGAGGCCATCCTACGTGAGTTCCTCTTCGCAGACAACTGCGCACTGGGTGCACACTCCCATGAGGACATGCAGTACATAATGGATCACTTTGCAGCTGCCTGCGGACAATTCGGGCTCATGATCAGCCTTGAAAAGACTGAAGCCATGTTCCAGCCTTCACCATCACAGGCTGCTAATGTGTCACCACCTCCTCCCATCGTTAACAAGACTGTGGACAAGTTCTGCTACCTGGGTAGCACCATTATGAGCAGTGGATCTCTGGACGCTGAGGTGATGCAGCGCACTGGAAAGGCAAGTGCGGCCTTTGGCCGACTGACCAAGAGACTTTGGCAAGACCACGGCATCCTCCTCTCCACCAAGATTGCCGTTTACAAAGCTGTGGTGCTGAGCGCACTTCTCTACTGCTGTGAGACCAGGACCACCTACCGCCGGCGCATCCAGCTACTGGAGCAGTTTCATCAGTGATGTCTGCGGAATATCTGCGCCATCAAGTGGCAGGATAGAGTATCCAACCTGCAGGTCCTGAAGAAGTGCAGCCTCCCCAATGTTGAATGCTTGATCGTCATGTGCCAGATAAGATAGAAAGGACATGTTGTGTGCATGGAAGACAACAGAATCCCAAACATGCTGCTGTACGGACAACTGAAGCAAGGGCATCGCAACCAGGGAAGACACCTGAAAAGATACAGGGACAATCTGAAGGCAAGCCTTAGGAGCTGCAACATTGATGTCAACTCCTGGGAAGCAATTGCCCATGACGGAGCTCTTTGGAGAAACCACTACACATTAGGCACTAGGGCCTTTGAAGCCAACAGAGCAGCTGCTATTCATGAGAAGAAAGAGGAGGAAACAGCGCTCCACCTCTGTCCTATTCCTTCCCCTGCAGCATCTGTGGCCGTTCATGTGCATCCAAAATCGGTCTTCATTCCCACATGAGGACCCACCTCGGTAAATTACTTGTCTACCTACTCATCTCTCGAAACGACAGGAGAATCCATCAATTATTCAAACTCCGATGGGGGAAAAAAAAGAGTTGATTCCCGATTACTTAATGTATCAGATCACGTGACACCATTCCACAGTTATCGACACCGTTCCACAATTATCAACATCCAGATGATTATGAAAAATAATTGGTATATTGTTAACCTAAATAAAAACTACAATTTGTTTTACATAGACTTATACAAAATATCTCTTATATCGATGTCTATGCTTGCGTGAATGAGGAAGCAATTCTAATGTTTGTAAACAAATTAACTGATGATGTTTAACCTTCTTCTTGTAAAAACTTCTTCCTGAACCAGTCCCATTGTTACGGTTCACTGCACAACAATAAGGCATGGTTTTTCTTTGGAAATTCCTGAAAGCACGTCTGCACTCAAGCCGAACGGCAATGCAAGTAAATGGAAGTGGACTCGACTCAAGCGGTTTGTTTGTCTTGAATGATGTCATGCGTCGAGTGGTCACGAAAATCGCCGAAAAGAAATTCACTGCGATCCCCGCTAACTTATTTTAATTATTACTTATTAACCATACTTCTTGGGACCAGAAGAAAATTACAGAGGGTTTAACATGTAAAGTTTTTCCTTGCCACCATCACCACGGGCTTGCTCATTGGGGATAGATTAGGGATAAAATTGGCTCATGTCTTGGTTCATTCAGGTTCTGTAAAGCTGCTTTGGGACAATTTCTATTATTAAAAGTGCTATACAAACAGACTTGACACTGCAATGAGTGTGCTGGTTGACCTCTTCAGAATGAT
>JAODVO010000010.1:11542798-11555403 GCA_025400055.1 Notarius lentiginosus
TGAACGAAACGTCTGCATGGGTTGAACGAAACGTCTTTATGGTGAACGAAACGTCTTCTACGAAACGTCCATTGAACAAATCGTCCATCAATCGAGTGTTATAGTAGAGTTACAGTACAAGTGCTGTAAAGATGTTTTACAGCATCATCAGAGGAAAAAAATCTGCACATCGGACATGCTTGAATATTACCAAAATAATTTGTTTAACACATGTACGTTTTGGAGTGAACCAGAATTGTTGCTCCAGATACAGTAGGTGCATTTCATATCTCTTACATCAAAAACTAAGCAACATCTTCGATACTTGTTGAAAGTTGTTGACACTTGGATTGTGTCTGCCTGTCCCTTTCAGAACAAAGAGCCACACAAGGCAACTGGAAAAAAAATTCATGAGACTGGCTCACATAAACAGACCAGTTATTGATGCTGTGTTCTACAACAAAGAACAAGTGTTTTATCAAGAATTCTAGTGGTCTCATACTGGCATATCTTAGTCCACCCTGAACTCTTCCAGAACATTAGCATTTCAGGGCAGGCAGTCATTTCAGTACATTTTTTAATAATAATAATAATAATAATAATAATAATAATAATAATAATAATAATAATAATAATGTATATTTTAGGATTAAAGTCTTAAACTACTTAATGCAGATAGGTAAGTGTTAGTTTCTGCAAATCTAAACATTCAGATCTTGGATCTGCAATGTAAAGGTCAGAACTGAGCTGCTTTATACTGCTACTTTTGCAAAACTTTTTTCTGACTATCTAGAATGGCTTGGCTTGATATCGCAGCTAAAAAGTTTGGATTCCCCAGTATTGAGCTGTTTGTGAAGGTAAGAAATTCTTAAAACAAAATTTCATATAGTTCATCATGTATAAACGAACACTATATATTTTAATTAATTTACTCCAAATGATGGAAACGGTCTATACAATCTCGCATCTATTTGTTCTGGATGTCTTACACCACAATTAGATGCATATTGATATTGATTAAGCTCTTTGCTTATATTACTGTTTTAAAGGAAATGTAGTTGTATTGCTTACTGCTACATTTAGAGGTAGACTTATGTTAAAAGGGGGGGAGAGAGAGAGAGAGAGAGAGAGAGAGAGAGAGAGAGAGAATACACAATCTACACTAGATGGTCAAAAGTTTGTGGACACCTGACCATCACACTCATATGCAGTTCTTCCTCAAATTGTTGCCGTGGAATGCCCCTGTGTAAAAATCAAGCTCCATGAAGACATGGTTTGCTAATGTTGGAGTGGAAGAACTTGAGTTTCCTGCACAGATACTTGACCTCAATCCCCAATGAAGACCTTTGGGATGAACTGGAACACTGACTGCAACCTAGACCTCCCGACCTGGCATCAGTGCCTGACCTCACTACTGCTCTTGAGGCATAAATCCCCAAAATGCAGTGGAAAGCCTTCCCAGAAAAACGGGACAGTAAAGTAAAGACTAAATCTGGAATGGGATGTTCAACAGGGACATATGTATGTTGGTAGAACATCAGACTTTTAATCCGAGGTTCCAGGGTTCAAGTCTCTGTTTGGGTGTTTAGCTCACTAGGTTCCTCTTCTATGGGAAGCCATGGCCTAAAGGTTAGAGAAGCAGCTTTGGGACTAAAAGGTCGCTGATTTGATTCCCTGGACCAGCAGGAATGGCTGAAGTGCCCTTGAGCAAGGCACCTAACCCCCAACTGCTCTATAGGCTGCTCTGGGTATGTTGTACGTCACTCTGGATAACAGTGTCTGCTAAATGCCATTAATGTAATGTAATTATAGTCAGGTATCCACATACTTTTGGCCATATAGTGTATATGTATATCTTGAAATCTCACTTACCTAAAACTCAGAACTTCTCAAGTATCATTATCATAGAGGAGTGGTTTATCTTTCTTTCTCTTTTTTCTTTCTTTCTTTGCAGTGATTATGACACTTTTTCATTTGTGTTTGCCTGGATTTGTGTTATAATGGTTCATCACTTCTCACTGATGATGTATTGTACTGTTTTGCAGGCAGGAAATGATGGGGAAAGCATTGGCAACTGTCCCTTCTCTCAGAGACTCCTCATGATCCTTTGGCTAAAGGGAGTCATCTTTAATGTCACAACAGTGGATCTCAAGAAGTACAAACTTGTTTTATATAATTTCTATGTGGTTAAATTGAACATTGTGCTTTGAGAATACAAGCGGATTTTATGCCGTGTTGTTTGTGAAATATTTATAAAGCTGTATAAGAGCTGTATCATGCTCTTGTTATTCTGATTGGCAGATTTGTATCTTATAGGAAACCAGCTGATTTGCAAAACCTTGCACCAGGAACCAACCCACCTTTTATGACCTTTAATGGTGAAGTGTTGGTGGATGTTAACAAGATTGAGGAATTTCTCGAGGAAAGGCTTATACCACCACGGTACAGGACCCAGTTGTTTAGAGTGCAGGTGTTACTTGAATTGAGTTGGTGTTCCTGTTTGTCATTCATCATATATCAATGCTTCTAAAGGTATCCAAAGTTGGCTGTTAAACACCCAGAGTCAAACATTGCGGGAATAGATGTATTTGCCAAGTTTTCTGCCTATATCAAGAACTCTCGCAAATATGCAAATGATGGTAAATAATTCTGTTTTTTTAAAAATTGGTCTTTGTGGACTTCTTTATTATTATTATTATTATTATTATTATTATTATTATTATTATTATTATTATTATTATTATTACTTGCATTCTTTAGGCTTGGAGAAAGCTCTGTTGAAATCCCTGAAGAAACTGAACGACTACTTGCAGTCTCCATTGCCAGAGGAGATTGATGCCAACAACCCTGATGACCCAGGACCAACAACACGCAATTTCCTGGATGGACCAGACCTAACTCTGGCTGACTGCAACCTGCTTCCCAAACTACACATCATCATGGTATTGTGTCTTATTTCTTGTCACTACAATATGTATGCAAACATGTCAATCAATTTAAATGAAAGCCTGAAACGACCTTTAACATTTAGGTAATTAATTTTTATCCCTAACTGTTGATAACTTTCAACAAATTAGCCAATACCTCATTTAAGGTGTTTTAGTAAACTTATGATTCCACACAATGATTGCATTATTATATTTTGGCTCAGATTGTTTCAAAGAAGTATAGAAATTTTGAGATTCCAGCCGACATGAAAGGGATTTGGCGATACCTGAACTCAGCCTACCAGAGAGAAGAGTTTACCAACACTTGTCCTGCAGAACAAGAGATTGAGTTTAGCTATTTGAATGTTGTCAAAAAGTTAACATAAGTTTGGTGCTTGGAAAGATTGGACAGAGATGTGTGGAGCGTACTTAAAGTACAGACTACAGAAAAAGAGAGAGAGAGAGTGTGTGTGTGTGTGTGTGTGTGGTGGGGGGGTTCAGGTTAGAATTAGGTTTAGGTTAGAGTGAGGGTTGGGGTTAGGTATATAATTGGTTAAGGTTAGGGTACGGGGCTAGGGAATGCATTATGTCAATGAGTATCCCACGAAGGTAGAAGTACAAAATGTGTGTGTGTGTGTGTGTGTGTGTGTGTGTGTGCGCACTTTTTCTTTTTTGCATATCCTGAATAGTTCAGCTTTATCTGTAAACATTTTATGCATTTTATATCTCATAAAAGATGATGCCATGAGCTTGATATGAGTAAAAGATTATTTTTTAAATTATACTATATATTTCTTGTAATTTGTCATATCCATTAGTTTTCCATCAGAAACTACAACTAATCATTTTATGTGATTCCTAAAGTCTGAGAGACATTTTATAAGAGAGACTGTATTACAAAAATTAGTTTTATTAAATATAAAGATATACCTATTATTATAGCAAAAAAATAAGTCATAAAATATTTGATTGCTGCATTATTGTGTATTCAGTTATTGTTCGATATTATGTCTATTAAAATTGTTGAGCAAAAAAAGTGTCCTCTTTTTTCCCCATTGTCATTGTGACACAGCACAGCACACAAGTGCACACAACGAAATTACATTTATGCCTCACCCGTGCAAGGGGGCAGCCCCCAATGGCGCCCCAAGGGAGCAGTGCGGCGGGACGGTATCATGCTCAGGGTACCTCAGTCGTGGAGGAGGATGGGGGAGAGCACTGGTTAATTACTGCCCACCACCAACCTGGCGGATCGGGAGTCGAACCGGCAACCTTTGGGCTACAAGTCTGACGCCCTAACCACTTACCCATGACTGCTCTTCTTCTTCTTCTTATTATTATTATTATTATTATTATTATTATGTACACTCTACTGTATATCACTTACATCTATTGAAGTTATTTTATTGAAGTAATCCCTGAGAATGTGTCGTTGTGGTTTGAAATTGAAGCTTTTAAAAGAATCGAGGACAGTGTTGGAAGCCTTTTTCCTACTTTGATTCTCTACTAATATCAGAGTACAAATTTAGATTACGATTTATTTCTAATTACACTCACTTTAGTTTCTGAAGCATTTTAAAGAAAAAATGGTTTAAAAGGGATTGGGTGGAAGGGAAAAGAGAAGAAAGCCTGGCAGATGTGTTGAGTCCAACCTCTCATCACTCTTCCACTTCTCTCTCACTGACTTGGACAGACACATGAATTGGTTGTTGAGGTTACATTGCTAGAAGCCCTCAGAACAATCAAATAACTTTTAAAGCCATAATATCAACAGCTTGGGTTTACTGGTTACTAAATATACTTTGTCACCAGAGAGACCTTCACCTAGAGAATTTTGGCTGGAGCTTGAGTAAACATTCAGATAACGTAAAAGGGCTGACGGGGAAGAAAAGCTGTTCCACTGAAGCGTAAACTATTTTTGTACCTGAACTCTTTGAACTTTTGTCTTTTCAAATTCTTTTAATATTTCATAATGATCACCAAGAACGGGAGGTACAAAAATAAAGCTCTGTTTATTATTAGGACTTTTTTTTGCATGGTTGTAAACTTTTATTTGTCATACAGCATTCAGTTGTAGAATGAAGGTTAACAGGCTTTCGTGCAATGAGGCAACACACGTCATATGAGGTCAACTGGGTAAGTCATGTTAAGTCTGTTGTTGAAGTGTTGATTAGAAGTGGCCTTAGATTTGCTTGCTGATGAGCATGGGCTCATGTTAGAATGTAATACTGAAGTGTGAGAAATGCTTAATTCTGAGAGCAGTATTTCCAGAAGCAGACTGTTAAAGAAACAAAAAACAAAAAAAAGCAGTTGTTAATAAAAATATATATATATAAGTACTTCAACAGAAGATATACAGTACTGTGCAAAAGTCTTACGCACCCTATTTTTTCATGCAAGCTTTATTATAGATTTCTATTTTATGACTTCTACATTATTGAGTCAGTACAAAAACATTTTAGAGTCCAAATGTTCGTTTTCCAGTACAAAATGTTACAAGAAAAATAAAGAAGTTTGTATCTGAGCAGCATATTACAAAAGAGAGCATTTTTCAGATTAAAAAAGAAAACATAATGAAGGCTACTGGATTTTGCTGCAAAATTAATAAACGAGTGTGACAGTCAAAGTGTCCCGAAGAACTGTGGCTGCTTCTGTAAGATGCTCAGTAAAACCTACAGCTCATTTCCGCATCAAACTGCACTCATTGTGCCTGAGACTATACTATTTTTAAAGCAAAGGCTCGTCTCACACCAAATATTGACTTTATTTCATTTATTAGGCTTACTGCTCTGTTGAAACATTTCATTTCACTATTCTTAAGCCATTTTTGGTCTACAGCATTTCTTTACATGTGCCTAAGACTTTTGCACAGTATTTGGTACTTTTAAATAAGTTTTTTTCATTTTATTTTGTCTCACCTCTCTTGTTAGTTTTCTTAGGAGTTGATGGCAAAGACTTTTTGAATGCCTTTCCATTCAGGAGTTTGGGATCCACTTGGTCAGTGCTATTCCTTGGTGAAGCACCTTTACTGACCACAGATGACACTGTAGTTGATTTCATGTTACCCTCTGTGATCTGTAATACAATCATGGCAAACCATGCCAAAATGACAGATTAGCAACACTGGAATAAATTCCATATGGAACTGTTTATTAGACTTTGTAAAAATGTGCAGTTATAAACCTACCGTTTTGCTCTTTTTTCCTGAACTGCGGCTGTTGCTATTACCTTGAAATAGATCAGATCAGAACACAGAAACATAATATTTTATACATTGCAAGTACCAGGGAATCCAGTTAACCCCTTAAACTCCTGGTTTACTCTTCAGTTATTCATCCTAAAACATGTCATTCATTGGAAATACAAGGAAACTAATAGGAAAGACATCTTCTTACAAGCATGAGGACTCTCAGTCCACTGCACTGGATGGTATATGTCTTTTTTACTCTTAGTATCATGAAAAAATATGAATACAGCAATACTTCTAAAAAACAAAGATCAAATCATTTATCTTTAATAAAGCTTTTTGATGACGGCTTTAATGGAGACTGCATGTGCCTTCTCAGTTAAGTTATAAAAGATGTACACATTGTGGGTATTATACCAGAGATAAGGAAAAGTGGTTCAGTACTTTTTTTCCTGAGAATTTTCCTGGGAATCTAAGGGGTTATCTCACTGGAAATAATCATATAATACAATTTTAATGTTAATTTATTATCAAAAGATTGTTCTTAGTATTGTAATGTTTATCTTAGCACAAGTAAATATGATTCACAACGGTAATAGTTTGCAGCAAGAAATGAGCAGCTATGGTAAAACCTTCTCCTTTCTCTTACCTCTTGCTATGATGGTGAGACGGCTATTCAGTGTACTGTTCAGTGACCTATGAAGCTCCTCCAGAGCGCTCAGCATATGCAGAATCTTCTCTCGTCTGTCTGATGTGCTGCTGGCTGAATTCATCTTTGCACCTTTCGTCTCTAACAAAGGCTTGCTTTGTTTATTTGAATTAACAGTCACTGGGATTAGCTTCAGTTTCTTGTGAACACTGCTCTCTTCCATTGGTGCACGCTCCTCTATTTCAAGGTCATCCATCACAGAGTCTCGGTTAAGCTGACTATCCAAACCATTGGTTGCTGCTTCTACATTTTCTCGTCCAGCAGAATCAACTGGAACTGAAGGGATCTTCAGCATTCGGCCTTGTCTGTTAGTTGCTGCCAATATTTTGTCCAGATAATGTGGACTGCTTGTGGCTTTGTCTAAGCTACCTGAAGGTCTTACAGGCACTGTCATTTCCTGTCCATCGAAATACGTAGTCATATCGTGGATATCTGCGCTACTTGTCCAAATATCTGTTGTTTTCTTGTCACCTTTGGGTTAAAATAGGATATTAAACATATGAGTACTTTGCGATCTCAGTTGCATTATACCACTATGCATTGCTAGGTTCACTGTATTCTATTCCAACATGTACTTCTTTTTATATTGGTTCACATAGCAGGCACCCATTAATCAATGGGAAGCTGAAGCATGCAAAAGTGAATGGATTCAACAGGAAATGTTTAAATCTTTTCTCTTTCATTCTAGGAGACAGAAGTTAAATAACTTGGATCATAAAACACATCTACAAAGTTGTAAACAATGGTTTTGGGAATGCCAGGGAGTTGCTAGGGAGTGGACTGTATAGACATGATGCCGTAACAGACACATGCAAGCTTGTACTCAAGACCACACAATATAAAGATATCTGTTCGTACTGAAAATTATTTTCCTAATAGTCCCTTAATCGGGAATGGTTAATGAACAATATTATATATTGAGCAATATTAAATCGTTGAAAATATTTTATTCTTGAAAATAATGCTTTTTTCTACAATAAAAAGCATCACGTTTAGAAATATTCTGTTCAACCAAATAATTTCCCATTCTTCCAGTTCTTCCTTTATTATTAACGTAGAGTTTTCAGAAATCACATACTACTGTTATTCACTCTATTATGTCATACATCACAATTATTAATCAAATTGTGCTAGCAATGTACTTTCTACAATCAACAATCTACTTTATTATCGCAGAATAGGATGAACAGGATTATTGGATGATTAAAGCTAGCCAATGTCAGACATAAAGCTTGTTTGAATTCATTAACAATATCAATTGTTGAAATAATGTATATGCTTATAATTTAATTTCCTTACGTACAAGAGCAAATCATGTTAATAATCATATTAATACAAGGGGAAATTATGTGGCTATGATCAGAAACTTTACCTTTTAATGATGCCTGTTGAAGGTCTGGTACTTCTGAGGTTGCTGGTGCAGAATCCATAACTGGAGCTAAAATCAACATTTGTACTACTGACATTAATTTCAGCATGCATCCTTTCTGCATCTTGGCTCTGTCTGGGATGCTATACAGTCACAGATCTAACTTCACAGGCTTTTACAAGCAAAAATAACGGTCTGGTACAGAGTTTAATTGATCCTTGCTTTAATAGATTACATATATCATCTCTCAATGTAATACACACACACGTGTTACCCTAATGCGCCCCTACAATGAGAAGGCTTGTCGAGTGTGTGATGTCTATTACGCACTGTTGCTGCAACAGTGCGCTTCCCTTTCTCTACCATCATGCAGGTGCTGTCACGCCTTTTAAACCAAGTAAGGTTTGGGTGTGGGGTAAAGACCTGCCTTGGCAATGGCCAATCTGGAAAAATCCTCCTCCTTATCATGGATTGGCGTCTTTGTGACATTTAGGACTGTGTTTGGTGTTGGGGCCTTCCATTGTAAAGAAGGCTGGAGGCAATGGGCCCTCCTGCGTCAGAGCCTCTTTCTCCTTTGGCCCCTGTGTAAACACATTAGGAAATGCCCTATCACTGCTTATACAGCAGGTCTCCTGGCCACTGTCCTCCACATAGACAATAGGAAATGTCAAATCCAAAGATTATTTGATTCATACGTTTATGCAAATACATTCGTAAATCCAGAACACATCCATATGTGAAAGCATTAGTACAGAGTAGCATAAAGTGCATGCTATAGGTAGATAAATATTCATACAAATAATAAACTTGTGCATGTGGGTTTTATGAGATGAATATGTATGTTATTCCAAGACATTTAAGAGACAGTGGGTGGATGTGAAACCCAAACTGTGCAAATGTAATAAAAAATATAATCCTTTCATAAGCTGAACTTGTTAGATTTGGGTGATTGTAATTGCAAAGAAAGTGATTGCAGGTTTTTTTTTTTTAAATGTTGAGGTTAATGGTACCAGAAATTCCAGTCTCTGTTTGTCTGTTCTCTGATGTCAGGAGAGAGGGATGCGGAATCTGGGCTAAGCAGACGACAGAGGAGACAGAATCACAGCACTAGATGAATGGAGGTTTAGAAAGCCAGTTGCTGGGAAGGCACCACTTAACCTGCAAGTATTTAGTAATTCATTACCCTTGTATATTTGAATACTGACTCATTCTTTGACATGTGTGTATCTGTTTGCATGTTTTTGTGCCAGTACTTACACGGGTATTGTATGACTCATTCTTGTTCTTTATTAAAAATCTTTGGTCCTATATTTGGATCAGTGGGAATACAGATTCCTGAAACTCTGCCTGTGCATATTTAACGGTTATTCCACGAAATTGAGTTGTACATGAGCTGATAGCTGAGGTGCATAGTGCCGAGTTGGCTATAAGCCATGTATGACAAGATTGATTGGAATAACTGTTTTATTATATCCACATTCACTGGATTTTGAGAAACAGACCATTTTTATTCTTATTTTTTGCAAATTCTATTAAAAAAACGTTATACAAAACGTCCGACAAAATAATTTCCGCTTAGAATGTAAACAAATTGGCAAAATGACAGTAGCAATTTTGAAATGCTATAATAATAATTCTTGAAAACTAAAAAAAGATACTTTCTTACCACCAACTACTTTTATTCCATATTTTGTAGCTTTTTTAAATTTCGTTCTCGGTTGGTTCAGCAACACGCACCGCCATTTTGTTTTTCTCTACTCACGGTATATGAGCTGATATCCTAGTAGTAGAATAGCCAATCAGAGTGCGTGATTGCTCATAGATAGAATTTTTTTTAAATCTCCTTTCTATGAAAAGCTATTCTAGATGAGGTACACTCACTAAGTAAGGTATGGCTGAAGTCAAACGGCCCTAAATTTGTAATAAATTTGCATAAGCAAAGGGAAATGAAGTATGCATGTACATGTGTGGGTACAGGATATTTACCTTTTCTTAAGTTGTAATGGTTTGGTGATGAGGAATTAAAAGGGTTTCTGAGTTGCTTAGAGAAAATGTGTTTTTGTGATTCCCAGCATATTTTAACCTTTTCTCTTATCCCAGGTTATTACTCACTGATTACATACATGATATCATTTCCTATCATTCCAACTGCTTTTTCTTTGTTTGTGTGATTCATTTGTGAACTTTGTCTTGCAATCAGCAGTAGAATCAATCCAATTGCTGTCGAAGGTTAAGAATGTTAAAGATGGCTTCAGATTAGTTTAGTTCCTGTCGTTTGGGTCTGTGTCCTTTCTGTGATTTTCAGTGTCATTTTCAGTGACAATCCAAAGAAATTACTGCTGTGTATACATACGTTGTTTGTATTCACGGAATGATTATTAGCCGTATTTCCACTAATACTCGTAATATCCACACCAACTGCTTTTCATGTTTTATGTTGGTTAACATTTGAGGTTTGCATTTGAGGGCAATATTCCACCTCTATCATATATAATATTTGACATTTTAGGTGCTTCAGAGAATCAACGGCTTTTAAATTATGCAATCATTGTCACCAACATAAGAATATTTACAGTACCAGTCAAAAGTTTGGACACACCTTCTAATTCAATGGTTTTTCTTTATTTTTATTTTTATGATTGCCCTGATGAATAAAGATGAAACAAAATAGCTGGCCTTGTTTGGGTAGACAACCTGGCTTACTTCTCAAAGGAATTTTTACAGCCAGGAGAAATATCCTTCAGCAAAATTCATGATACCTTCCCTGTTTCACATTCCTGACCGTAGTTGTGAAGCAGGGGGATCTGATTCACTTAGCTTCACTCGGCTTTCACAATGCTCCTGGATTCTAACAGGTACAGTGCCAATCAAAAGTTTGGACACACCTTTTAATTCAATGTTTTTTCTTTATTTTTATTAATTAAAAGACACTTCATGTCTTAGAGTAATGATGGGTGTCGTTTCTCCTTACTTAGCTGAGCGGTTCTTGACATAATATAGATTACTACAGTTGTGGTATAGGGCTCTTTACTGTATTTTTATTATTTACTATTTACTGTTTGATCTCAAACACATTAAGAAAGCAAGAAATTGCACTAATTAGCTTTTGATGAGGCACACCTGTTAACTGAAAAGCATTCCAGGTGACTACCTCATGAAGCTGGTTAAGATAATGCCAATAGTGTACAAATCGTCATCAAGGTAAAGGGTGGCTACTTTGAAGAATCTAAAATAGCAAACATTTTGGGGTTTTTTAACAGTAGTTTGTTTACCACATAATTCCATATATGTTATTTCATATTTTCAATGTCTTCAGTATTGTTCTACAATGCAGAACATAGTCAAAATACAGAAAAACCTATGAATGAGTAGGGGTGTACAAACTTTTAACTGGTACTGTAAATGTACATTTGCCAGACACCCTTATCCAAAGCAGCTTACAAAGTTGCTTCATGGTCTCCATTAAAAACATATCCCCTTGCTGGTACAATATAGGTCAGTATCTAAGAGTACCATCAACCTAAAACCCTATTGGAGAGGAGTTCGGACAATTAGTTGGTATAACAACAAAAATGCGCAAAGGATTTATTATACTTAATGTTCATTGATGAAGAGTGAGATCTTCATTCTCTGTTTACATTACAGGCATTTACCAGACACCCTTGTTCAGAGCAATGTGCAACGTACCCAGAGCAGCCTGGGGAGCAGTTTGTGGGTAGGTACCTTGGTGAAGGGCACTTCAGCCATTCCTGCTGGTCCAGGGAATTGAACTGGCAACCCTTTGGTCCCAAAGTTGTTTCTCTACCCATTGGGCCATACAGTAGCTTCCTGCGGTTTGAAGACAGCCAGTAACTCAACTGTTCTGATGGCCAGAAGAAGTTCATTCCACCACCTTGTCACCAGAACATAAAGGGTCTTGATGCATGTCTTCCTTGTATCTTAAGGGATGGTGTTTGAGTCGAGTCATTCTAGAGGCGTCAAGGCAATGTGGTGCAGAGCTGGGTTTGATCATTTCTTTCTTTTACTTATATAGGCAAGCGTCTACTGGAAGTCTGGTGAGATTGAAGACAAGTTGTGCAGTGGGATTCTGGATGAGATGCGAGGGTCAAATGGCCCAAAAGGAAATGCTTGACAACTCTAGAACAACCCTGTCTGGGCAGCAACTGGATTTTTCTCCTTTGTTCCATTTGAAGTTGTATTATTCATTCATTTATCTTAAAGCCTATTCTATAGCAACTACAGTTAAACTAATAGTCATTATTATATCCACATTCACTGAAAATGAGCCATCGCTCTGATTGGCTACTCTACTACTAGGATATCAGCTCATAGACCGTGGCTAGAGAAAAACAAAATGGCAGAGTGTGTTACTGAACCAACCGAGGATGAAATAAAAACTCTACTCAAAATTAAAACCCACCAAAAACACAAAAA
>JAODVO010000010.1:11671110-11683853 GCA_025400055.1 Notarius lentiginosus
TGACTTAGACCTTTTGATCTCAAAATCTAGTCAGTTCATGTTTGTCCCAAAGCACACAAATGGAGAAAGTTTGATGAAATTCCTTTTATTAGCCTTTGAGATATCGTGTTCACAATGTTTCGGGACAGACGCACGGACGGACGGACAACCCGAAAACATAATGCCCCCTGTACATTACAGTGGCAGAGGCATAAAAATGTATGTGCCCAATAAAGTTCATAATTCCGTAATTGCAGAATTCTTTATTAATAAGTAGAATACTTAATACATAATTCCGTAATTGCAGAATTCTTTATTAATAAGTAGAAAACAAACACATTAATCAAACAAAACTATGAGCAAAAGCAAGAATAAAAACATGAGGCATGGGCAAAATACTTAATGGGCAAAATACAGCACAGTCAAACACACCAAAAGCTGGACAAAGAAATTCCCAAAAATCCAAATATGATTAATGGTGCCCAAACAAGGTGCAGGTGTGTGTGATCATGAGTATTGTGACTGTGAATGTGGTGCATTCTGGGAAGAGTAGTCCATGGAGGCTACTGTATGTCTGTAGACTATGTCCTTAAGGCAAAGCTCCCGGTATGCTTACCTTGGCCATGAGGGGGATCCTAAACCATTGGTCAGCATGCCGCCCATGGCGATGCCTGCAGTGGAAGCAGTCTTCTCTGCATAGCTAGGGTGTGGCAGAATCTCTGAGGCAGATGGTGGGATCAGAGCAATGGCCGTAACAGAGCCTGAGGGGGGAGTGAAGCCCAAGGTGGAGCCTGAGGGGGTAACAACATCATCCATGGGAGTGAAGCTCCGTGGAGTCAAAGGGAGTGATGCTGATGGCAAGGCCAGAGGAGGAACAAAGCTCTCCATGAAGCATGAGGAGGGACTGACATTAACAGTATCACAAGAAGGGGAGCAACGTCCAAAGCCGTACAGAGTGGTGGAGTGATATGCAAGGTGGAGCAAGGAGACAGAGTGGCATCCAAAACTGAGGAAGGAGCTGGAGCTATGCCTAATGTGGAGCAACATCTGAGGCTAAGTAAGGAGGCAGAGCGACATCTGAAATGCAGCCAGGTGGTGTAGTGACATCAGGACCGGAGCAAGGAGACAGAGTGACACCCATGGTTAGGCCATGCTCTGTGGCGCAGGGAAGGTGGGAGATGGCTCCAGCCAGGTCCAGAGACTCCCCATCCCCCACCCCACCACAAAAACTTCCCCCTTCACCTTATTGGCTTTGACCTCCCGTCAAGTCATCAATTTTATTTGGATAGTGCTTTTAGCAATATTGTCACAAAGCAGCTTTACAGAAACATATACATTCCAAATATAAATTTAAAACATATGACTTTATAAATTTATTCCTAAGCCTGAGGTGACGATGGCAAGAAAAAAAAAACTCTCAGATGAAATGAGGAAGTAAACTTGAGAGGAGCCAGACTTAAAAGGGAACCCATCGTCATTTGGGAGATAAGAGATAGCATGATTAAAAATAACTTGCTTCTATAAGTGTGCCCTATATGGTCAAAAAGTGCAATTGTGTAACCAGGAACTTCACTGTAGTTTTAACATGAAGTCTATTTTGTTGATGTTATCAATGGTTCATTAAGTGCAAAACTGTTCATTACAACTACAGTCCTAAAGTTATCATGGCAATTTTAGTCCTAAGACATTGTAGCAAAGCTATTTGTATTAATTGCCCAAAGCCATCTTCTAAGTGCATCTGTTGGCTGTCCATAATAGATCATCCTCCACAGGAGTGAAGTGATAAGGACTCCAGCCAGAAGCAGGGCTTCAGGAAGGATCGGGGACTGTACATATGGAGCCATCCTCAACAGGAACGAAATGATGAGAACTCCATCAGGAGAGGTCAGTATCACTGGTAGCTCAGGAGTAGCATGTGTTGCTCTACAGAAAGAGGTGTGCTCATTGTCATGTAATAGTTAAGAACAGTGTGCACTGTGCGCTGAGTGCAAACAGAGACTCTAGCAAGACTAACTAGACAGCATAGAGAGAGCCAGAAAGTAACACTGACGTGAAGGCAGCCTGGGTCATAAAGCATATTTGTGAGAGTGGGGAGGGAAACAGCATCCATACTTCCCAGTTCACCAAACACTCTATGCCCAAGAACCCTCCAGATCTGCTCCTTTATCTAATAAAAAGCTATTAACAAAAGGCTTGACAAAACAATTATGTTTGCCTTCACGATTTGAAGTACCAACAAATAGCCTGCACCTTTTAATCTAAGTAGGTGTGGTGGGTCACAAAAGACCTGAAGTTCACTCGGGTACTATGGAGTGAGACCATTCAGTGCTTTCAACGTCAATAGTAGTATTTTATAATCAATACAAAATTTGATTGAGAGCCAATGCAGTGTGATAGGATAAGATGGGATGATGTGGTCACACTGCTGCTGCATTCTGGATTAACCAGACCTTATTTATGCACTTACCGGAATATCCAGACTATAAGGCATTATAATAGACATGTCAACCTTGAGATAACAATGGCATGAACTAATTGTTCTGCATCATATAGTGGCATTATATTGCTTATCTTAGCAATACTTCTGAGATGAAAGGAGGCTATCTTAGTAATATTATCTACATGAGTTTCAAATGAAGGACTGGAGCCATTAATCACACCAAGGTCTTTTCCTGTTGTACATGACCAAACAGAAAAGCCATCCAGAGTTACTATGTAATCAGAAAGCTTACTTCTCACTGCATGTGGTCCTACTACAAGTACTTCTGTCTTGTCAGAGTTAAGCAGAAGGAAATTAATAAGCATCTAATGTCTTTTACATATTTCTCAATTTTATTAAGCTGGTGTCGCCCATCTGGCTTTGCTGAAACATGCAACTGTGTGTCATCAGCATAACAGTGGAAGCTAATACCATGCTTATAAATAATATTATCCAGAGGTAGCATATATAAAGAAAAAAACAGTGGGCCTAAGACAAAATCCTGTGGAATACCAAATTTTACTTTAGCATGCATAGAAAAATTAACATTTACATCTACAAACCGATAACGATCAGTGAAATAAGATCTGAATCAAGAGTGAACCAACAACATTTTTTAGTCTTTCAAAGAGAATAGTATGATCAATGGTGTCAAAAGCTGCACTAAAATCAAGCAACACAAGCAAAGAAGCCCTGATCAGAGGCCAGTAGTAGGTCATTTACTACTTTAACCAGTGCTATCTCTGTGCTCTGACTGATACATTTTATGGATTTTATTCCAATGTAAGTATGAGCATAATTGTTGTGCCACAGCCTTTTCTGGGATATTGGAGATAAAGGGAAGGTTTGATAGTAGTGTTTGAGAATCAGACACAGTCTCAGTGTTTAAGTCTAGGCTGTAAACACATCTGTTTAGTCAAGCTTTTTGTTAATAGTTTTTATTAGGTAAAGGAGTAGAGCTGGAAGGTCCTCAGGCATAGAGTGTTTTAGTAAACTGGGATATATGGATGCTGTCACACACACACACACACACACACACACACACACACACACACACACACACACACAGACAAAACTCTCACTCACTCACTCACTCACTCAGTTTTGTGATGGTGTAGTGGCTGGCTGCTTTATGTTCCAGGGCTCCCTCATGTCTGTGTTACCTTCTGGCTCTCCCCTTTTAGTTATGCTGTCATAGTTAGTTGCCAGAGTCCCTGCTTGCGCTCAGCACAAAATGTGTACTGTTCTTACTCATCAGGTGATATTGGGCATACCTAACAACCTGTGTTTTCTCTCTCTTTCTCTCCCCTCTCCCACCCCCATCTGTCCCTCTGAGTTACATGTCAACCCTGAGATCAATATGCTGACCTCTTCTGATCCTTGGACCTGCCTGGTCCATCCTGATGCTCTACGTCTGGCTGTAGTCTCATCACATTGCTCCTGTGGAGGGCGGCCTCATATGGACAGATGAAATTCACACATGGAAGATGTTCTGAACACTTACAGTAATGCTTTTATGGCTGAAGACTATAGTTGACTTGCTAACTTTAGGACTGCAGTTGTCATGAATGGTTTTGCACTTAAGTTCCATCAATGAAGAGTTTATAACTTCAACAAAACAGACTTCATGTTAAAACTGTTAAAATGTTATAATCACATTGTTATCACCCAAATGAGGATGGGTTCCCTTTTGAGTCTGGCTCCTCTCAAGGTTTCTTCTTCATGTCATCTGAGGGAGTTTTTCCTTGCCACTGTCACCACAGGCTTGCTCATTGGGGATAGATTAGTGATAAAATTAGCTCATGTTTAAAGTCTTTAATTTTCTATAAAGCTGCTTTGCGACAATGTCTGTTGCTATAAAAATAATATTGACACCTTTAATTAAAGGGATTTAACAAAAATATTGCATTAACTGTTTAGGAATTACAGCCATTTATTTATATAGTCCCTCCATTTCCACAGGCTCACAAGTAATTTGAACTGATAAACAGCTTCATGGCCAGTTATGGCCCATTTCCTCGTTATTTCATAACAAATTAAGGACATGAATGGTCTGGAGTTGATTCCAAGTGTTGAGTTTACATTTAGTTCATGGGAACTCTCAACATGCAGTCCAAAGAGGTCTCAGTACAAAGGAAGGAGACCATCATACTTGAAAGGCTGAAAAAAAGACCTATTAGAGAGACAGCAGAAACTCGAGGAGTGGCCAAATCAACAATCTGGTACATTAACAATAAGAAATGCATTGGCAAGCTTATCAACACCAAAAGGCCTGGAAGACCGCAGAAGACAACTAAAGTGGATGATTATAGAATTATTTCTTGGTGAAGAAAAACCCCTTCACAACATCCAACCAAGTCAAGAACACTCTCAAAGAGGTAGGCCTATCATTGTCAGTCAACAATCAAGAAATGCCTTCATGAATGTAAATACAGAGGGTTTACCTCAATATGCAAACCAATGGTGTCACTCAAGAACAGAAAGGCCAGATTAGACTTTGCTGGAAAGTCTGCCCAGTTCTGGAAGATGGCCCAGTACTTTAGTCAGATAAAGCCAAGATTAACTTGTACCACAATGGTGGACATAGGTAAGTATGGCTGTCAATGGAAATGGGTCACTGGTGTTTATTAATGATGTGACTGCTGATAAAAGTAACAGGGTGAATTCTGAAGTATAGAGAGCTACATTTTCTGCTCAGATTCAGTCAAATACTGCAAAAATGATAGGGAGGCACTTCACAGCCCATCCATCCATTATCCATAACCGCTTATCCTATGCAGGGTCGCAGGCAAGCTGGAGCCTATCCCAGCTCTGTGCAAGAGGCAGAGTACACCCTGGACAAGTCACCAAATCATCATAGAGGTGACACATAGGAACAAACAACAATTCACACCTACAGTCAATTTAGAGCCACCAATTAACCTAACCTGCATGTCTTTGGACTATGGGGGAAACTCACGCAGACATAGGGAAAACATGTAAACTCCACACAGAAAGGCCCCCATCAACCACTGGTCTCAAACAAAGAACCTTCTTGCTGTGAGGCGACAGTGCTAACCACTACACTACAGTGCCGCCATACTTCACAGTGCAGATGAATAATGACCCAAAACATACCATGAAAGCAACCCAAGAGTTTCTTAAGGCAAGAAATAGAATGTTATTAAATGGCCAAGTCAATCAATTCAGTTGAGTTGCTTTACACTTACTGAAGACAAAATTGAAAGCAGAAAGTCCCAAAACAAGCAACAACTTAAGGCGGTTGCAGTAAAGGCCCAGCAAAGCATCTCATGGGAGGAAACTCAGCATTTGGTAACGTCCATGGGTTCCAGACTTCAAACAGTCACTGATTTCAAAGTAGTAAATTTATGCTTATGTTTATAATTATGTTAGTTTGTCCAATTAATTTTGAGCCTGTGAAACTGCTAGGACTATGTAAAAAAAATGGCTGTAATTCCTAAATGGTTAATGTGTTTTTGTTTAACCCCTTGAATTAAAGATGAAAAGCTACATTTCAAATTCATTGTGGTGGTGTACAGAGGCAAAATTACCAAAAGTATGTCACTGTCCAAATACTTATGTGCGTGAAAACAAAGAGCACTGATGTGTTTTTCCAGTGTGTAATGTTTTCTGTATAAGCAATACAGTTTGTTTTTTGTTCTCCCTATTATGATTGCTTTTCATTATGGAACAGAATTTTCTCCATAAAATTAATCACTACAAACTGCATCATGGCATAGCCTTAACATTTTGTTTATGCAAGTTGGCTTGTGGGACAAGTTTCTGCAAGGGTTAGTAATGTGAAACCATGTGAGGAAGCATCTTCATGTGTGGAAAATGTTGTGCTCATGCTGTGGTTAAGTGAATATCCGTCCTTTGAGTCAGAAGCTTAAACCTTCCAAATCCACGCCCTCGCCTAAAGACAATATTTGTACTTGGCAGCGTCACACTCATACTTCAGGAGAAACAAAACTAACCAGTGCCAGTCTAGCTTTGCTGCTTCCATTATCTCCTTTTAATGATCGGGATGGATGAAGAAACAGACATACCCTCAGATCTCAGCTTTCCTTCACCCTCAGATATAGCATGTGATGCGTGCACAGGAAGGAAGCGTAAAGCAGAGCAGTCCTGTTTGCAGTGTTTGGCTTCATACTGCGAAACCCATTTGGACATGCACAACATGCTGCATGTGAATGCGAAGAGACACAAGCTGGTGTCGGCTACAGAAAGATTCAATGAGTGCATCTGTCCTGAACATGACAAACTCATGGAGGTTTTCTGCCGCACAGATCAGCAGTACATCTGCCACTGGTGCATTACAAATAAACACAGAGCTCACGATGTTGTCTCCATTGACCATGTGGTGGCAGAAGTGAAAGTAAGAATTTTTTTTTTTAAAATCATATAAGATGTAAGCATGATAACTGCTACAGTTGTGGTCAGAAGTTTACATACAGTGACATGAATGTCATCTGGGATATGAATGTCATGGCAATATTTGGGCTTTCAGTAATTTCTTTGAACTGTACTTTTTCTGTGACAGAACGATTGTACAGCATACATCTTTAATTTAAAAAAGGCTAGAATTTGGTGCACAAGTTTTAATTTTCTTTGAGTTTTCTGAAATCAACACAGGGTCAAAATTATACATGGGACATTCCACCGAATGAGTGCTATTTGCTTGTTGAACTGTACCACTCCCAAATTAAACTTAATTTGTTATATCTTTTTAACACTGATTACAATAACACACATATTTAACTATTCAAAATGTGTATTGGTCAACCTCAGGCTATGTTATTATTTTTTTACAAGTTTTGGAAGTCAAAGATGGCTGCATACTCTTGATATGAGTATGGACAGGAAGAAACTTAATAAACTGGTCAGAAGGGCTGGCTCAGTCTTGGACTGTTCTCTGGACTCCATTGAGGAGGTGGGTGAGAGGAGGATGTTAGCCAAGCTGACATCAATCATGGATAACCCCTCTCACCCCCTACATGAGGCTGTGGGGGCTTTAAGCAGCTCTTTTAGTAGTAGACTGCTACACCCACGGTGTAAGAAGGAGAGATACCGCAGGTCATTCATACCTGCTGCTGTCAGACTGTATAACACCCACAACTTGTAATGTAGCACCAATAACCTGTTTGTCGTTATATTTGCACTACTTCACCACTACTACCTCTGCCATCTCTCATCGATGCAATTATTATGTGCAATAATATAGGCCTAATGTGCAATTTTTCCAAGCCTCTCAAAGCAATATTTCTACACTTTTTCATGGTAGATAATGCAAATAGCCCTCTGTATTTAACCTTTCGTTTGTCTAAGTTTTATTTCAATTTTATTTGTTATCTGTATGACATTTTCTTGCTACTGTAGCACGTGAATTTCCCCGATATGGGATGAATAAAGTGAATCTAATCTAATCTAATCTAATCTAATCTAATGACGCACAAGCATAAGTTTTGCCAGCTAGAACAAAAAAAAAATATATATATATATCTCCAGAGAGTCGTGCCTTGGAGGCGGCACGGTAGTGTAGTGGTTAGCACTGTCTCCTTACAGAAAGAAGGTTCTGGGTTCAAGCCCAGCAGGTAGCGAGGGCCTTTCTGTATGGAGTTTGCATGTTGTCTGTGTGGGTTTCCTCTGGTTTCCCCTACAGTCCAAAGACATGCAGATTAGGTTAATTGGTGGCTCTAAATTGACCATAGGTGTGAATGGTTGTTTGTGTCTATGTGTCTATCTGCAATGACTTATCCAGGGTGTACCCCGCCTCTTGCCCATAGCTGGGATAGGCTCCAGCCTGTAGCTAACAGGATAAGCAACTACAGATAATGGATGGATGTATTTTCATCCAAACAGTTCATATGTGCGTTATGACACACACGCATGAGCTGCACATAAATTTTGCCAACTAGAACAAAAAAAAATATATCATCTCCAGAGACTCATGCCTTGGGGGCAGCACGGTGGTGTAGTGGTTAGCACTGTTGCCTCACAGAAAGAGGTTCTGGGTTTGAGCCCAGCAGCTGGCGAGGGCCTTCTGTATGGAGTCTGCATGTTGTCTTTGTGGGTTTGATCCAGGTGCTCTGGTTTCCCCCAAAGACATGCAGATTAGTTTAATTGGTGGCTCTAAATTGACCGTAGGTGTGAATGTGAGTGGTTGTTTGTGTCTGTGTCTATCTGCAATGACCTGGCAACTTGTCCAGGGTGTACCTTGCCTCTCGTCCGTAGTCAGCTGGGATAGGCTCCAGCTTGCCTGTGACCCTGTAGAACAGGATAAAGCGGCTAGAGATAATGGATGGATGGATGGATGGACTCCTGCCTTGGAGCATCTGTAGCAACCAGCAGGAACTGTTGCTAATACAGACATCATATTTAATGCACCAGTTTCTAAGTCACCCTCATATCAGGTTTTGTAATATCTATTGATTGATATACCATGACTCGTGACCAATCAGTCATCACCATGATCACTGCCGAACCTGATCCGAGCTTGAGGTGAACCATGTTTGGTTGACCTTGCAGCAGTAGGGTGGCTGGTTCCTTTCTGCACACTCTCACACAGGCAATTTAGAGTAGCCAGTTAACCTAACTGCATGTCTTTGGACTGTGGGGGAGACCAGAGCACCGGGAGGAACCCCATGCAGGCAACATGCAAACTTCATACAGAAAGGCCCCCATCGGCCATGAGGTTCGAACTTGGAACCTTCTTGCTGTCCGTTGACAGCGCTAACCACTGCGCCACTGTGCTGCTCGACTAAGCAGTAATTTTTGTTTATTTATTATAATCATGCTACTCTAAAGCGTTCCCCAGGCTGCCCATTTGGGGAGACCCTTACCCTTAACTTAAGTTCATGAGGGCAAGTGACAAGCCCCTGGTGTTGCTGTGAGGGCTGCTAAATCTTTTCACGGGAAGGGTGTTCGTGCACGCTCGTAAAGGTGCTGGAACTTTCTGGATGATGTCATCGAGTAATTTGTATGTTGTTGAATTGATTGTGATTATTTGGTATGTGAAGGAGGAAGAAGGTGCTGAAGATACATGGGTAGATAAAAAATAATAGATTTTTTGACTCATTACTTATAGAAAGAAGATGTTCTTGGTCATGGCATGACAAACTAAGGCATTACGTATTTAGAAAGTAGACTCAGGCTAAATATTCTACTAACTATTTGTAATCATATTTAAGAAGAGAGTTTGAAATTAAGAATATGGATGCATGGGTGATCAGTGACTGATTGTTGGGACCAATAGTGATCAGTGATTTGTCGTTGGGAACAATATCTGTCTTTTTTGGGTGTGTAATGACTGATTCGGTAACAACCGACTGAGTTGTGTCGGCTGATTAGTAAACCAAGCTAACTGTACTAGATTCATACACTGAGAGGCACCAGTAAGCTCTGCTACTTTCTACCAGTGTTGTAGTCAAGTCACTAAACCTCGACTCCAAGTCCAGTCTCGAGTCCCCAGTGTTCAAATCCGAGTCAAATCCACTACTGATCCGAATCGAGTCCGAGAACAAGACTCCAGCTGCACCATTTGATGGTGGCTGTTTCAGCGCCATTAATATTTAGTTTGTTTCTGAATGTAACGTATGAACAGGTGAATGTGCTTCTCTTTGTCAGGGAGTACAAAGTATTCTGTCCGAGATGGTTGGGAGATGGATGTAAGTGCAGAAGGTGTGTTTATTAATACAAGTGAAGACAGATAAACAATCCAGAAAGGCAGGCAAAATCGTAAAACGATGAAACGGGCAATAGGTTGAACGAGGCACAAACAGGCTATCAAAGACGAGAAACAGGAAATCACGGCTCAGGAAACCAAACAAGGAAATAAGGCTCGGTAATGTGTCATCTACGCAACTTAATACTTCGCAAAGTAAGTGTGTTTTCACAGTTTTTATATCGATGCGCTGATTGCGCCTTAATCCTGTGCAGGTGTGAGTCATTTATGGCGCGTGTGCGAGAGTCCGCTTGGTGTGCGCGCTGTCCGGAGCACGCCCGAGAGTCTATCTGATGTACACACCAAGGCACACAGGTGTGACACTCTTGTTACAAAAAATAAAGAAAAAATCCGAGTCCTCGTCTCCAATTTACGAGTCCGAATGCAGTTAATGCACAAGTCCGAGTCATCAGCGCTCAAGTCCAAGTCAAGTCACAAGTCCGTAAAATCAGGGCACGACTTGAGTACTACAAGCCTGCTTCCTACTAAGCTTTGTTTTTCTTCCCAGTGATTTCTATACAAATTTAATGAAAGGTTATACAGGATATGACAGGATAAGATGGAAGGTTTTGTTCCATTTGGTGTGTTAAACAGTAGATGGGAACTAATTGCAAGTAGGAACTGAAGTTGTGAGTGCAGAACTGAAGAAGTGTCAGACAACATGCCATAGGATTGGTCTGAGGGATCATTCATGCTAATTGTTTGGATTTGTCGCATCTTGCCTAATGTGCACAGAACTGAGAAAATCTCGAGTTAATTGTCGTTTGTTGCTTGCCACTGTTGCTGAAATTGCAGTTGAATGGCCCTCTGTTGCTTTGTTGGCTGCTCTTTCAGAAAACCATTTTAAAAGCCTTTTTAGAAGAATAGGATGCACTGATTAAATGCTAAGTACACTGGACTGGTATCAGATCAGATTTTGTAGTTCAATCCACTTATTTATTCTATGCCTGCTGTGAAGACTGTTAACATTTTTAATGCAAAAGCCTGTGAGCTAAGTTCGTCAGGACTCCACTTTTTAACTAACACAAAATGGTGTAGCGGTTAGCACTGTCGCCTCACAGCAAGAAGATTCTGGGTTCGAACCTTCAACCAAGGCCTTTCAGTGTGGAGTTTGCATGTTCTCCTCATACATGTGTGGGTTTCCTCCCACAGTCCAAAGACGTGTGGATTAGGTCAGTTAGTTACTCTAAAATTGCCCATCGGTGTGTCTTCTTCTCCGTGTCGCCCTGTGATAGATTGGCGACCTGCCCAGGGTGAGCCCCGCCTCTCACCTGAAGTCAGCTGGGATTGGATCCAGCTTCCCCCATGACCCTGATGGATAAATAGTATAGATAATGGATGGATTTTATGGTGACATGATATTTAGGCCTGAAATAACACTCCACTTTAGTTGTACCATGGTGATTTGACGAGACTGTAAGGATCCACATGACATTAGAGGCTAATGTTATTGTTTCCTGGCTGTGTGTCCATGGTGACAGTCAAAAATCAGAGGACGTGCCAAAGAGAGGCATAGCATTCTGATGAAAGACTTGTGTATCTTGCATGATATGACCTGGGATGTGAACTAACAAGGTTAAAAAAAGATTAGATTGGATTTTGGGTTGTGTTTAAGCTCATCATTAGCTGAGTGTCAAATAATGGCAATTCACAAAACGCACACACTTTAGACAATTTCAGTTATTAAAATGGCATACAATGATCACAGTTAAACTAGTATTAGATATTTGCTGATTCTCAGAGGTCTGATAATGGTATTGCATTAGAAATGGACAAAAGAACAACAACCCACAAACAAAACAAAACTTGATTGGTAGACCTACTGTGTAGTTGTGGCTGATCTTATCCATTTCCTTTTTTTCCTACAATGCACAAGTGCATTCACATGATCCAAAAAAAAAAAATTCTGGTCACAGTAATGTTGCTTACATTTTTTTTTTATCCATACAGTATTGTGCAAAAGTCTTAGGCCCTCTGTTTTGTTTTTTTCATACAAACTTTGTTATAGATTTCTATTTTATGACTTCTACATTATCAAGTCAGTACAAAACATTTTAGAGTCCAAACGTTTGTTTTCCAGCACAAAATTAAATGTTACAGAAAAAAACAATGCTTGTATCTGAACAGCATATGACGTAAGAGAGCACTTTTCAGATTAAAAAAGAAAACATAATGACGGCTGCTGGGTTTTGGTGCAGAATGAAGAAGCGAGTGTGACGGTCAAAGTCTCCAGAAGAACTGGGGCTGGTTCTGTAAGATGCTCAGTTAAACCTACAGCTCAGTTCCTTATCAAACTGCACTCACTGTACCTGAGACTGCTATTTTTTTTTTTTTGTAAAGTGAAGGGTCGTCTCACACCAAATATCGAATTTGTTTCATTTATTATGGCTTACTGCTGTTTATAGTATTCTTTTTTTTTAATGTTGAAACATTTCATTATTTTTAAGCCATTTTTGGCCTACAGCATATATATATAACACTGTGCGTGGGGGCGGCACGGTGGTGTAGTGGTTAGCACTGTCGCCTCACAGCAAGAAGGTCCGGGTTCGAGCCCCGTGGCCG
>JAODVO010000010.1:12214184-12229381 GCA_025400055.1 Notarius lentiginosus
ATATATCTTAAATTTGAAATCAGATCAATGTGCAGGACATTCTGCGTAATAAGGAAATGTATTTTAAAGTACATTTTAATGTGCATTTATACATATAATTTTCTAGGGACGGAAATGGCACCGATTCAGTGGAATGGCTCATGTATCCTTTGTGCAATTAATAAACCAATACATATGCATCCTTTTTGGATCACAGCACATATAATCATATTTGCCTTGCAATTTTTTTTGCACTTTTTCTTTGTAAATGCTATTTTGATAACGCCTTTTCTAGCTACATCTAGCTGTCAAAACTTTCAATTACAGATGGCAAAGGGCTTGGTAATTCAGATTGAACATAAGAACCAGCCAACTGGTATCAGTCCAACCATTATATGGCAGAATTTTTTTACATTTTGTCATGGACGCCACATACCATGAGACCATATCCTGTCTAATCATCCATTTTCCATGCATTTAATCACCACAGTATTCTTATTACTCCAAATCAACACCCTGTTATAGAAAATTTGATTTACCATCTATGTTGTATTTACCACACACATACATGTCTATAAAAAGTCTCCTCATACACCTCACATAGATATTCACCAATATTACAAGAATTTTAAGGATGTGTTCAACAAAAATACAGTCACATTGCCTGGATGGAACCCAACAGTCAATTGTGATGCTGACAAACTTCAGTTGAACCACTGTAACTAGAATAAAGTGACTAAATAACAGATAAGACACATGGCTGTTTTTCTTTTCTACAGCATAGATTTAATGCTACAATGTCTTATTGCTCTATATGCAAAAATGCAAAAGCTAATGCCCTCACAATTATAAGCACACCCAAAAAGAAACTGAAGACATATTCTGTACATATTCTATACTCCGTTTTGGAGATAGCATTGAACTTTCAGAGATATGTTATCAAATGTGCATGTAAGATGCTATCATTTGAAGTGTTTATGTGAAACGCATATCCATTTTAGTTTCTATATGGTTCAATTTGAATGAATGCTGGATTCCTTTGCCATTGCTAGTAACCAGCCATAAATGACATTTGACCTCACTGCTCTAGATGTATAGTTAATATATCCCTACTATTGTGCTTTTATATTCCGACTAATTACTCACACTTAATGATAAAATAGTGAAAGGACTGTATGTATTGGATAAAATACATCTGAGCCTCCTATCTTAATTGTTCCCTTCTTTGACCTTTTGGGCAGAAATGGAAGCATTAACACTCCAGAGAATTATTTCATAACCACTCCTTTTATTTTTTTATAGCCTGGCATTTTGATAATTTCTTCTGATTATTCCTGAAAGCATTTGACCTGACTGCTTTTCCACTAGCCCTGCCTCCAAAGGCCATGATCGCACAGTAGGGAATGGAAAATATCCCACCCTTCAATGGATACCATCAGAATGAAAGAGGAAGAAATGAGTTTTAAATTGGACACAGAAATTCAAAAATATGCAGTTTTCTTCCATGGCTCACTTCAAAATGGAGTTTATAATACATTCCTAAATCAAAATCAAATTATACATAGCCAGTTATCAGTAGAATTTCAAATGTGATTTGTAAAATGACTCTCATGTTATGCTTCCAAAAAGTTTATTTATTAACAGTCATTAATGACTCAACAATATTAACATGATCACATACCAGAAACAATGAGTGTGTGGAACAGCACTGAGAATTTGAAATATAATTGTACATCATGATCTTAGTATTATGTCAGTTGAGCTTATCTTTTGTGTGTAGTTTAGTACATAAACTTTATTAGTGGAACATGCCATATTCTTGTGTTTTGTTCCAATATGTTAAAGAAGAATATCAACATAACATATTTTACATAAGCAGTATGGGCTACTGTCATTTTACTTCCCCTTTATTATTTTTGTTTAAACTTTCCATCATAGTACAATCACTCTTTATAGTCAGTAGTGTCCCTCATGAGGTTTTCTTGGTCAGCAACCTTAAAAGATAAACATATATTTTCATTTCAAGCAGTATCTACAAATAGGACACTGAATTGTAAGTTTGAAATGTGTATAAAGTATCCTGTGACTATGTATCCTGTATACAATATATATACTTTACTATATACTTTACAAAATTCTCCATAAAGATGCTATAAGTAATAATTTGCCATTAATTTGCACTGAATTTTGGGCAATTCATATTTAAAGAGTAATAATTATGCCTCTATGGTAGTGTTCTGTATAACCCCTTCAGACATAATGTATACAATTGTCCACATGAAGTTCCATAACATGAAGTTCCATAGCATTTTTCCTTGTGTCTAAAGGGGATAATGTATGAATTGGTTTATTTATATACAAACAGTTCATGTTACAATAATTTGACTTTAATGAGGACAAGAATGAAGACATGATGAAAATGATCTGATGCATAGTGATAGGACTGAATGCCTATTGAATGTCCTTATGATGCATTTCACAATCCTATAGTAGACATTACTTCTCTACTGAAATAACAAATGAAAGTAGCCTACTCTGCATTTAATTTGAGAGATAAAAAATAACATGCATTTCTCCAGGTAAATGAGCAGAACTGTTTGTTTGTTTGTTTGTTTGTTTGTTTGGTTGGTTGGTTGGTTGGTTTTACACATATGGCAAGTAATCAGTCCCTGAGTGGTGCAATGGAAATGTGTTCACCCTATTGTTAGGAGAGTATGATTTTGAATACCATGGTGATTCAAACTAACTCCGGATGCTCCAGTTTCCTCCCATAGTGCAAAGACATGTGGATTAGGTCAACTAGCTACTCTAAATTGCCCATAGGTGTGAATGTGTGTGAATGGTTGTTCATTTCTGTGTTAGCCCTGCAATAGGGTGACATGCCCAGGGTATACCCTGCCTCTTGCCTAATGTCAGCTGGGATTGGCTCCAGCTACCCTTTGACCCTGACGGATAAAAGGTATAGATATTGGATGGATGGATGGATGGATGTAAGTACACAATTACTGACTGTAGCCCATCCATACAGTGTATCAGTTCTATCAATATCAGAGAATATTCCATCACTAAAATAATATCTTGTCAGTGGGGGTTCTATTACACTTTTAGAAAGGGGCACTGATAAATAATGCATGAACAGTCACTGGCCAGTGAGTTTAAATACAAAGCAGGTTTGCAAAGTAGATAAACAAGGTATAATATTCTATGCAGTATTATTTTGTTTACAGTAAACTAGTAGATAGCTAATGTAGGGAATGGAATAATTGGGCTCGAAAGAGGGGTAGAAAAAATAAGTAGTGTAAATGACCAATAAGGAAAATGTATATGAGAAAAGCAGGGGCCAAACATGAAGCCGTATAATTCAGTGAGTTGAAAGTGCACACATATAGACAGTATTATACTCTGGAATAATGCTCCCCATAATAATCTGTTTGGAGACATTTGTGTGTTAAAACAGTTGCTATCAGCTTTGAACCTGATTGTTCAAATGTTGTAAAAATCTTCTTATTAAAGTGATGACTGACCATATAGCTAATGTTTAATGGCACAGGTGCCGTGTGCAGTGACTTCTTATTTGATATCAAACCTTTGAAAGATTGTTGCATATTGTATGGCATGGATTACAAAAGGTTAATCAGAATTCTTTCAATTTCTCACAATTTGCTGATATCTCTTCCACTGATACCTCCACTTGTGGCATTAGGTATTCTGGCTGCTGAGGACAGCACAGATAAATGGTATGTCATATCCCGCAATGATTCAGTTTTGATCCAGTGTGTTCCTGGCTTTAAATTATTATGTAGTGATTTCAGAAGTCATACACTGGTTTGAGCATGGCATATTACCCAGTTAAGATGGAAGGTGTCATTGCATGTCAACAATTTAGCCAAATTACTTGACTTAGCACACTTTAATTGTTACGGTAAGTAGGTTCATTGTAATTAGTAAGTTGTAATGATCTTGTGGGTTCTTTGGGTTTTAGCTGGTTCTGGTTAAATACATTGAAATAAGTACATAGACACTTGCTCACCCCCACCACCACACACACAATTTTAAATGTGGTTTACCCATCAGTAGCTTAGGAACTGCAGTCTGACTGTGCTTCCTGTTCTGAGTGGGTGTGGTTTTTTCCAGCTCAGGCTGGTTTTTACATTATGGTACTCATTTATTCTACTACAGCACTACTTCTCTTCTCACCTTCATTCACTTGACTCCTTCTTCACATTATCTGAGCTGCTCATTCTGAAGTGTTCTACACTCTTAAGTACAAGTTTTCCTGATGAGGTTTGTGGATGCATTCGGGATATTTGTGCTGACACTTTGGATTATATAAGCATAGTCTCATTAGTTTACACTTCTTCATAATGGCTACATTATCACTTATACATCTGTACAAGGGAATGAAAAGCCTACATGCAAGCTCCGCAGTACTACACAATGCAAGACATAAATAAAAGAAGCATTATAGAATATACAAATAATGCAAAAAATGTATGTACAACATATACAATATACAAGAGCTATAATAATATATGTATCATTGTCTTTGCTGAAGGCGTCATTGTATTTTCAGTTAATCTCTTCTTGGATTAGGCTTTTAAACAATTAGAAAATAATTAAAAAATTGTCTCATTTAGCCTGATTGAGAGATTTTTTACTGATATCTAACCCTTTAACTGTTGCTACTAAGATTTTCCACATTTGTAAACCCTTTAATCTACTATATAAATGCTCTCAGTGGTGAGTCCTGCACTCATTAGTTTGGTGAAAAAAAATACATAAACATACAGACTGGAAAATAAATAAAATGCAAGAGCCCCCAAAAAAGGATAAATGTTTGTCAAAATAGTGTATTTGGCCAGGTGGCTTTATAGATGATATAGCCTTAGAAAGTCTAAAAAAAGTAAATAAAGAGGTGTAGACAGTGTTGGTACCAGGCAATCAATCCTCCTCCTCAGCTGACTGTAGAAGACAAAAATCACAAGAACAGCATGTGAGAATTAACAGTAACAAACATTTTCTTCTGGAACACATTGATGTAGTTTGCTTAGATGTGTTCCTTCCAATAACAACAGAACTAGATAACTACAGAGAAAGAGACATCACTTACTTCATTAGTTATATCTGAAACACTGGCACTCGATGTAGATCTCATTTATGACAGAATTTTTAATTAACTGTTACATAACATTTATAATAAAATTCCAGTATTTCAATTTCTCTCTCTCTCTCTCTCTCTCTCACTCACACACACACACACACACACACAAATTTCACAGTATATGAAGATGATTAATCTATAGGCCACAGTATGAGAAAGACAGAGCAGGTGAAAGACAGCCAAGGACTAGAAAGTTTTAAATAAACAAACAAACAACAACAAAATAAAATATATACTCTATTGTCCGTGACATGGAGAGATAATACTTGTACTAAAACTAGGGAAGCACAAAAATTTAATTTGTGCAAAATAAAAATTTAGGCAATTTGGTAACTTTAACATGACTTTAATTATGATTGCATTTTAATGTTTCTAAAACCAGTTGGAATTATAATCAATAATATTGTGGTTAGTTTGATGATCAAATTGAAGTAATTCAAAGTAATAGTATAAGATATTTACATCATTTTTCATCACCATTTGCTTAATGTATGTTAAGCAAAACTTAGTCATCATTATAGTGATTGTGTAATGAGACTTGTGATTGTGTAATTACACAGTGACAGCAGTCGGCTTATAAGGCTTGAGGTCTAAAAATGAATATAAAAATGTCTCTCAGAAGCTCGACAGTGCACATGTGGAGCCCATTCAAACATTTTCCACATTCATTTTGCCTCCTGGTGGCTGGTTGGATCTCTGAAGAGTTTTGGGGGACAGTGTCCACATGGACCTACAGGGGGTGGTGTGTACTTAACAATGATCACAATATTTTTCAATTAGTTTTCAGCCATCTAAACTACAGGTGGCAATGTGGCTTGCAAATAGTGTAATGTCTCTAAACAAGAAGTACTTAATTATTAAAGACTGTTTGGCTCATAAAGGGCAATATACAATGGCTTCAGAAAGTATTCACACCCTTTCGATGTTTGTATATGTTATTGTATTATCAATGTAATGTAAATTAATTCAATGTACATTTTGTCCATTAATCTACACACAATAATCTATAATGACAAAGTAAAAAACATGTTTTTAGACAATTTAAATTAGAATCAAAATCTGAAATTTTACAGAGAGAAGTATTCAGACCCTTGGCTCAATATACTCTGTATGGAGCTCAGCTGCTTTTCCCTTTAATTATTTTGTGTCAGAGTGCAGGCACTTACAAATGTATGTACAGATGAAGGCTGGAGGAAAACTGTCAATAAAGCCAAAATAGAGAGACTGGAATCGTGGTCGGTAAACTAGTGAGGGTCAGGTGATTGGCGAACAACATAGTAGAGACAAGACAAAGAGCAAAAACGTGAAAGAGAAGCAAAGAGTCATAAAATGAGAGGCAATCAGGCATAATAAGGCTTGGTATGTACTGATAGGGCAGAATGATACTTTGCACTGGAGTAGTGAGGAAAAGTGGCTTAAGTAGGGAGAGCAGTGATTAGGAAGATGCGTGTCAGCTGTAATCAGTAATTGGGAGACAGAGGGCACTGTGAATCTTGGGGATTGTAGTTCAAGGTGTCCAGGTTTGTAGTCAGAGCATTCTCAGCAGGTTTACTGACAGAACCCCCCCCCCCAAGGAGTTCCCTCTGGGTGCTACATTCTTCCTAGGATGCCCCCTTCCTCTTCGTCTAGAGTTGAGGATCTTATTTACCTGGTAGTTAGGTTCATCCTCTATGTCAAGAGCTGGGTGCTCCTGGACCAGTGCATTCTCAGCAAGGGGGCCTGGAATGGCAGGTTTCAGACTGAAGACATGAAATGTGGGTGCTAATCTGCTGTGAGGGGGAGTTCCAGATGGTACAAAACCTCATTTATGCAACAAATCACCTTGAATGGTTCAATATATTGTGACTGAATCTTTTTACAGGTGTTGGGTTCTCTTAGGTTTTTTGTGGCTACCTATAATCTGTCACCTGGGGAAAAGTCTGGATTGCCTGCCCTATGTTTGTCAGCATATTCCTTATACCAGGCATTGACAGTTTCGAGACATTGGTGTACCTCCTCCCATACTGTCTGGCTGCATGAAAACCAATCTTCAATGGCTTGTACTTGGCTTGGCATGTCATCCCAGGGGAGCAAAGGTGGTTGGTAGCCGAGTATGCACTGAAATGGTGTCAACTGAGTTGTGGAGTGTCTGAGGGAATTCTGTGCATACTTGGCCCACAGGAGGAAGATCAAGGGGTCATGAAGTTGAAGCCGAGGGTAACCAAGAATAATATCGTGATTTACCATTGTTGTGCTGTAGAGGAAAATGAATTTGGAGTGCAGTGCCCCACCTAGATGTGAAGGGGGGTGGTGCGCATGGTGACAAGACCCTCTCCTATGGGTCCTTTGTCAATGGCTCGAATGCTGAGTGCACTTTTGAAAGGGGTTGTTGGTAGGTTGAATCTCTGAGTGACTGAGCTGCTGATAAAATTCCCCTTGGCCCCTGAATCGATAAAAGCAGAAAGTATATGTGTGGAATTTGCCAATTTTAACAGCACTGGAACCTTAAATGATTTTGAATTGAATTTTCTTGCTAGACTCACATTACGTGTTGGGCCTTCTGTGGGAGCTGCATGAGACGGATGGATCGGACACTGGTTGAGCTGGTGTTTGGCACTCCCACAGTAAAGGCACAAGCCCTTCCTCCTCCTCCTCCTCCTAAGACGTTCTGAGCATGTTAACTGGGTGCATGACACCTTCATGGGTGAACTGCCCTCTGAAAATTGAACCAGCTTAACACTTTCCTGAATGGAGAGATGGTGAGTCAACAGGTGGTCTAGGCAAATGGCTAGGTCAATAAGAGAGTCCAGTGTGAATTGTTCATCTCTGCAGGCGAGCTCACTTAGAATCTTGGAACACAGACCTTGGTGAAAAACTGCTTTCAAAGCAGGATCATTCCACCCACTGGCGGCTGCCAGTGTCCTGAAGTCCAGGGTGTACTCAGCCATGCTACGGGAACCTTGTGAAATGGTGAGCAAGTTTTCACCCACTTCAATTCCCTCCAGTTCATGGTCGAATACTCTCTTGAACTGAGCGAGGAACTGCTCATATGATTTTGTCTGCTCACCGCTTTGGTTCCAATTGGCACTAGCCCATCGGAGTGCTTTATGAGTGAGGAAAGAGAGGAACTTCACAAGTTTATGCTCTTCAGACAGGTTAGGGATAGTAGCGAAATACATGGAACATTGAAGTAGGAAACCCTTACATGTGTTAGTGTCTCCAGCTAATCTTTTCTGCAAGTTGCAGCGCAGGGTTCGGAGAAGACTTGGGATGCATTAGGAGGACCTGTGACATCACAGAAGCTAGTTGCACCATATGTGTGTTGAGGTCTGCTAGCATCTGCTGATGTTCTCCCGGAAGGCGTCCCTTGATGTTAAGCGCAGTTTGTCTTGCTTCTTCTGCTACATCCATGGTGGTGAAGATCAAAAGGATACAGCCAAGACAACACTGGAGTGGCTTTGGGACTCTGGATCTCTGAATGTCCTTCAGAAGTCCAATAAAAGCCCAGACTCAAACCCCACAGAATATCTGAAGAGACCTGAAGATGGCAGTTTACATCTACAGACTGGGTGGAGACATGCAGTCTGAGTAACAAAGTGCTATGTTCCTTTCATTTCTAATTTGCTCTAACTGTCATCATAAGGCCCACCAAAGATTGTGTCTATTCACCAGAAAACCTATTGTTCTTACAAATATTGTTCTTACAAATAAAAATTAAGACGATGAGAATATCTCTTTAAAAGATGTCCTGTTAATAAATCCATTGCATAGTAGCTAACAAAGCATCAAGTTGGTTAAGCACGAATCGTGGTTTCTGGAACTGTAGATTCATCGGTGTACCACCTTCCATTGTATGTACCAGTTTTTTTAATGAGTTTGTGCATGTTCCTCTATTCAACCTTCATTTAAAAGCTAATTTATAATAGAAAAAGTCTTTACTGGTTTGCATTTAGAGGGGCAGTTGCTATTGTATTGAGAGCTGCAATATTTTTGAAGCTATATAATCATACCATTTATGTTAGAACTACCTTCTATGACAATTTAGAAATTCTACTGAACATTTATTATACAGTAAATGTAAATAATAAATAGTAAACATTTACTTTACAGTAAATGTCTCATTTGGGTATTACAATATTCTAAGTAATGGTGTGGTTGTTGTCTTTGTCCTCCCATGCTGTTTGCCTGTAAATGAGCTCTGAGCATGACAAGCTTCTAATGGAACTTGTGTGTGTGTGTGTGTGTGTGTGTGTGTGTGTGTGTGTGTGTGTGTGTGCACGCACATGCTGCACTGGCTTCTCTTAGACTAAAAGATAGTCTGAATTTTTTTTCTTCAAATGGTATGGTCTGGATTGTTTATTGTTTCACAAACAGAAGGAATAAAGTGCTAGAAGTGAAAGATCTCTATTGTGAAGTTTAAAAGCTGTCTGGACTTTCAACAGTCTTGTTTAGCTTAGCTGTGATGTTTGTATGGTATGTCTGTGTGAGATGGAAAGTAGTAGTATTTTTTTCTGCGTATATGTGATTTCAAGATTTGTTAAGTCAAACAATGTCTTCAGGGGTTAAAGAAGTAAAAGAAGGATCAAGAGAAGTAGAAAGAACAGAGGAAGGAAATTAATTCTCAAGTGAGTTAATTGGGGAGTAGTTTCCTAGTATATAGCACGTATGGGATGTCAAGTAATGGGAAGTTAGTAATGTGTTTAACAAATGGATGTATCCTTACTCATGTTTTCTGGAAGAACTGCGTAATGCACTGTATTTGTCAATCTATGACTGTGTTATACAAGTCATTCAAGGACATCTTGGCAGGACCTCAAACTTCAAAACAGGAAGCTCTTTGCAGTGAATATGGGCTTTTACGATTAAAAGTTCAACAGAAGGACTTCCTATTCAGTCCAGTCTGAACCTTCTACAAACCCCATTTCCAGAAAAGTTGGGGTATTTTCCAAAATGCAATAAAAACAAAAAGCTGTGATTTGTTAACTCAAGTGAACCTTTATTTAACTGACAAAAGTACAAAGAAAATATTTTCAATAGTTCTTTGACTAATTTGATAGTATTTTGTAAATATAAATGAAGTTAGAATTTGATGCCTGCAATACACTGAAACAAGTTGGGACAGAAGCATTAGTACTATTGTATTACATCACCTTTCCTTTTAATAACACTTTTAAATTGTATGGGATCTGAGGACACTGACTGTTGCAGTTTTGCAGTTGGAATTTTTGTCCATTCTTGCTTAACAAAAGCAAGCTGCAAACAAAACATAAGCTGCTCAACAGTCCATGGTCACCATTGTCTGATTCTTCTCTTCATGATGCACCATACATTCTCAATTGGAGGCAGATCTGGACTGGCAGCAGGCCAGTCAAGCACACACACTCTGTGTCTATGAAGCCATTGGGGTTTGTATAATGAGATATAGATAATATTGTTCTCAAATACAAAAAAAGGCTTTGCACTCCCATTACCATACTTTACGTATATATGGTACTTTGTAAAGGTAAGAAATACAGATACTATCAACCATTCATTCGTTCATTCCTTCATCTTAACTGCTTTATATTCATATTTTATTAATATCCACACATAGTAATCAGTAACCACTTCATTCTGGGTTGTGGTGGATCCGGAGACAGACAGATACACACACACACACACACACACACACACACACACACACACACACACACACACACACACACTTGCACACTCATTCACACCTACAGACAATTTAGAACAGCCAGTTTACGTACAAGGATGGTGTGGCAATGAGGGCATGGTTGAGCAGCGGCTGTGAATGGCAAGGAGTCAGGTTAAACCACCAGGTAACATGTGATGGGTTACTACTGTGTCTAATTACTGGCTGTCTATTACTGTGCGTCTTGCAGGCAGCCAGTTACCGGAGAGAAAGCTTCCCTTAACACCACCTTTTTGTGTTTGTTTGGGTGTGTGAGTGCATGCCTGAGACAGTAGTCACTGAAAAGTGAAGTTTAAAAATTTAAACACACCTGTTCTTGAAGCCTGCCTCCCAGTTCCTCATTGTCCCAGTGTAAAAAGTTGTGACAGATGGTTTTGTGAATTGGGAGGAATTACAGAATAAAACCCACTAAACTGCACAGATAACCCAAGCTCAAAATTAATTTTGTTAGCAGTTCATTGAAATACCACCCAATAAAACAAAACTCATTAAAGTTCTTTATGCTTACTTTAAAAAATTGGTCTGCTTCTAAATGAAAAATATGCATTTGCAAAAAAAAAATCCTTTGGATTTTTTAGGGTTTTTGTCATCTAAAGAAGCATTTCAGTATACAAATAACACATATAATTTTGGAATTAGGAATTAGGGTTGGTGGAATTAGCTCTACATAACACCAAAAGTTGTCATCTCCAGGCACTTTACTGCTTGGAGCATCCAATAAATATCAACAGTACTGCAGATTACAAAGTCAAATACTAACATGGTTTCCTGCTCAAAAATTGAAAAGGCATTTGTAACACCTCTTTAACAATGGGGAAACAGAGGAACAGGAAGCAGGTTTCAGAACAGGTGAGTTATGTTTTTATTGTGCATACTTTTCAGTGACTATTCATGTTACACAAGCATTCTATACACACAGGCAATGGGGTGTCACAGCTCTCTTTCATTCCTGGCTGTCTGAAAGACATACAGAGACACAGGGTAATAGGCAGCCAGGAATTTGACACAGGTGCACTTCATCATATGTTACCTGCCAGTCCACAGCTGACGCTCGACCATGCCCCCGCTGCCACATACCCCCACCACCCGACTCAGGCAGGGGAGCCGTCCGGCCTGCAGCTGACTTCCCACCCTCGCAGGAGAAGTAATCCACCACCACCATCTGCGCCCCCGGCCTGTGGACCACCTCAAATTTAAAGGGCTGAAGGGACAGATACCAACAAGTGATCCATGCATTGGTATCTTTCATGCGGTGGAGCCACTGGAGCGGGGCATGGTCAGAACAGAGGGTAAATGGGCATCCTAGCAGGTAGTAGCAGAGAGTGAGGACTGCCCACTTGATAGCCAGACACTCCTTTTCTATTGTACTGTACCTTGACTCTTGCATGGAGAGCTTGTGGCTGATGTACAGCACTGGACGCTCCTCCCCCTCCACCACCTGGGACAAAACAGCCCCCAGCCCTCTGTCTGACGCATTGGTCTGTAAAACAAAAGGGAGAGATAAATCAGGAGAATGCAACAGCGGGCCCCCAAACAAAACTGCCTTTACTTGAGCAAAACCCCATTTGCATGGCTCTGTCCACTGGACTGGATCTGGTGCCCCCTTTTTAGTGAGGTCAGTCAGTGGGCTGGTGGCATCCGAAAAGTAAGGCACGAACCGCCATTAATAGCCAGCCAGCCCCAGGAACTGTCTCACCCCCTTTTTGGCCTTAGGTCTTGGGCAGGCTGCAATCACTACAGTCTTATCAATTTGGGGACACACCTGCCCATGACCCAAGTAGAATCTCAGATAACATACTTTCACCCGTCCAATTGCACACTTCTTCAGGTTTGCTGTAAGCCCAGTGTGCCTCAGTGATTTCAGGACCACCCTAAGATGCTGTAAATGCTGCTCCCAGTCACTACTATAAATGATTGCCATCTAGGTAAGCTGCCATATACGGATTGTGGGGCCGAAGAATTGCTGAAATGAGATGCTGAAATGTTGCCAGAGCCCCAAACAACCTGAAAGGAAGAGTGACAAATTGGTGTAAGCCAAATGGAGTGCAAAAGGCTGTTTTCTTGTGGGATAATGGAGTCAAGGGGATCTGCCAATATCCCACTGTTAAATCTAGTGTTAAGTAAAAGCAAGTTGCACCTAACCAATCGAGTAGTTCATCAATGCAAGACATTGGATATGCATCAAATTTAGACACCGCATTGACTCTTCTATAGCCCACACAGAACCAGACTGACATGTCGGTCTTTGGAATCAAGACTACCGGGCTGCTCCAGTCACTGTGCGACTCCTCTATTACGCCCATCTTTAGCATAGCCTGGAGTTCATCCCAAGCTACATTTTTCTTGTGTTTGAGGAGCTGATACGGGCACCTACCATATGCATCACCACCACTGGGGGAGTCTCAAAGTGGTGTTCTATGAGGTTAATACAATCAGGGAGAGGCAAGAACACATTGGAGAACTCCTGCAACCTAATCACCTGTGCTCTCTGGGATGGTGAGAGGTGGTTTCCACAGGGGACCAGGGTGAATTGGGTAGCACTTTTTAGATTTACCTCTGGTCCCAGCTCCACCATCTCCAGAACTACTATTGCCAGAGCCACAGCAACCTCCTCTCTCCATGGTTTCAGGAAATTGAGGTGGTAAATTTGGCATGTGTCACCCCTGTCTAGCCATTTGACCTCATAGTTGACTCCCCTAATTCACCATGTGACCTCAAAGGGCCCTTGCCACTTTGCGAGCAATTTTGAGCTTGAAGTGGGCAGTAAAATGAGGACTTTATCTCCCAGTGCAAATTCCCTTAGCTGTGCCCCTCTGTTGTACAGGTGAGCTTGACATTCTTGGGCCTGTAGTAAATTCTCCTGGGTTATGTGACTCAGTGCATGGAGTTTTGCTCTCAGGTCAAGAACGTATTGAATTTCATTTTTTGCTTTGAGAAGGCCCCTCCTCTCAATTTTCTCTAATGATGTCTAAGACAACACGGGGCTTGCACCCATACAGCTACAGCCGGATTAACCATATATGGGATCGGGTGAGTGCCCTGGGGCACCAACCATTGGGGAGGCACCAAATGATGAAAACAAAGTTTAAAATATTTTAATATTTGTAATATTTTTGACATCATTCACTATAAGACATGCAAAAAGGTACAAAATTAACTGTTACATAGAATATAAATACATAAAGTGTATAAAAATAATAGTGATCTAGGTGCTGCCCCCCCAATCAGAGACCATGAGCCCTCAATGAGGCAATGCTGTGGGTGCAAAATGTATAATTTGAACAGCTTCAAAATGGAGAGACATCAGTTTAGCAGATTCACAAAAAGGAAAATGAAGAAAGAAAAAGAATTGCAGCACATAGCCATGATGAAAAATGTGCCAGCAATTGAAGATTTTTTTTATTCGCAAAGAAAACTTATCAGAGACCGAAGCAGGAGGCTCTAGCTGTGAAGCTAACATTGCAGGTAGCAAAGCTAGCACTAGCAGTGAAACTCCGGCAGAGGCAACAGCTAGGACTAGCAGTGGATCTAACATTACAGCTCAGGCAGAGGCAACAACTAATGACAGCCAAAGTCAGGTACTGGACAGCGGGGGCTACAGCGAGGATGACAGCCACAATGAGGATCAGTGAGAGCTGCTGGAGATTTTTACTATCTCAACTGACCCTGAACTATGGGGAACCATCACAGAACAGGTCAGGGAAGTGGCCATTTCTCAAGATCCTGCAGCCTTCCAGAATAGGGCACCTAAATACCCAGCATCTCTACATGACATTGGTGGAGGTAAAACAAGATCACTTACCAATGATGTACTGCAGTGTTGTCTCCCAAACAATGAGGTAGTTCCTAGAGAGTGGCTAATTTATTCACCATCTGCAGGCATAGTTTATTGCTTTGTCTGCAAACTGCTATCCTCTCAATGTAATGCTTTTACATTTGGGTTCTCTGACTGAAGACATCCTGAGTGTATTACGGATCATGAGAAAAGTGCAAATCATAGGCACTGCATGCTAGCCTTACTGCAAAGAAGATCCAGGAATGTGGGCACTGTGGATGCCTCACTGAGGCAGCAGATGGATTCCAAGGGGAAATATTGGAGGGAGGTGTTGAGACACATTGTAGCTGTAATCAAATTCCTGAGTGAAAGAGGCCTAGCATTCAGAGGCGATGATGAATTTTTGGGCTCATCAAGAAACAGCAACTATCTTGGGCTGCTGGAACTGATTGCAGAGTTCGATCCTTTTTTAAGGGAGCACATAGAGCAGATCAAAAGGGATGAGGGACAACATCATACCTGTCATCTACTGTATGTGATGAGTTGATTTTCTTAAAGGAAAACTCCGGAGTGAAATGCTTTTTAGGTCTATTTTCGCATTA
>JAODVO010000010.1:14089967-14100982 GCA_025400055.1 Notarius lentiginosus
TCAGGGGCGTAGGGTGTGTGTGTGCGCGTCCCGCACTGACTGGCAGCCTGAGTGCATTACGCAACAAAAAATAATTCCCATTGCTAGTTTTAGGCAGCTTAGAAACTGGCTCTTCCATTATTGCTGTTTCTTTCACGGTTTCTTGATGTTGTGTTCCAGAAACGGCACGAAAACTTGGCTTCGAAACCACAAAATGCACCTTTGATGGGGAAAAAAAAACAAAACAAAAAGATATATAATAAATTGCTGACCTCTCTTCATGTCGAAAGAAGGAGGAAAGTTTTGCTTGTTTTGACATGGCGAATTATTAACAAGTGGAAATACTTGTAATTCGCAACTAAACAGACTGCAGCTACACTGGCAGCTTGAACATGCTTTCGAGTGCGATTGTGTTGTGCTTGCGCAGAACGGTTGTCAGTCCTGCGTGCCTTAGCTCGTGCACCTGAAGGCGCGCCTAACGAGCTCCGGCATGCGCGCCGTTAACAACGAACACCTGTCTTTAATCAATTAACTATGTTTGGGCTGTTTAAGGACCGCGCCCATGCAAGGACGATGCGACGTATTACACCGCGTCTAGGAATGTGAAAAATCCGAAAAATTTCTCCATTTGGAAAACCGGAGATTTTCAAGAGTTGTGTCAAATATCCGGATTTCCGGGTCATTAGCAGAAAAAACCTGGCAGAAAATCTAAAAACCCGGAATTCCCGGAAGATTTTCATCTCTACATATTGTACGATATTTCATATTGCAAGGGGCTTGAATTTGAGTTCAGTAAACAGAATACTCCGTTTATATTTTTGTCTGAATTGGTTGCACCTTAACAGCACTGAATACTTGAGTGCTACTGTAGAGATACATTACACGCTGCCATTCATAATTAAATTGATATCTTCCGAACTTTAACGCATCATGGTGAAGAAAAACCTGCGATTTCCTGGCAACAAAATTGTGGCTAGTGAAAAGGCTGAATGGCTAGTGACTCGGGGAAACCAGTAAGCAAAAAAGTTAATGTAAAGCCCTGGTGTGCATGTGTGTGTTCACTGCTTCAGATGGGTTAAATGCAAAGAGGAAATTTCACAAGTGTGTGATGAATAAAGTTGTGCTTTCTTTCTTTCTGCCTAAGCTACATCAAGATAAGCTTTGAGGACGCTGCAGAACTTTTCATGCAACCTCACCTGACGAGTTTGTGAAATCTCTAAATCGGAGATGCCCAGAAGCACCGGCGGTTTTCTCTGGCTAGACAGACAGTCTGCACTGACTACTCGAGCCCAGGAAAAAAATTTTTTAATAAATAAAAATTGCCTTTCGAAGTTCAAAGCAATTTATATTGTCTCCGCTGCCCATAATTTGCTGCAAATCCAGTTATTTCACCACGATTCGGGTCATGACTGGACACGACACCATATTTGTTGATTCTTGTGCTCTGATTGGCTGAGCCGGACCACATGACCACACTATCATATGTAACGTTACAGAGTCCGACAGTGTTTGTTTGTGATTCAAGTTCAATGGCTTTGAAAAGTCATAATTATAGACCTTTTAATGACTTCCCAAAGCCATAATTATATATTTAGACCTTTTTGCAAGGACAATGCTGCTAAACGTACTCAAAACAACGACGAAAGATAAAGCTTAGATTTACGTTTTCTGTCTTTTTCATTTTCTGGTACTACATTTAACATGCTGAACAGAACAATGATACCAAATACCTTGTGGCAAAATATAAACATGGAAATTTTAAGTGATGTACAGTAGTAATTTCTCTTTTATGCTTCGATTTATACAGTTTTTCAAAACTTCACGTCATCACAAAATACTTTGTGTTGAGAAACATGACTACTACATTAAATTTTAAATGTATTTATGTCAAGTTTTATGCACCTGGTAAAGCAGGTCAGTTTGTCGCAAAAAATGTAAAATATGACGTCCAAAAGAAAACTTGGCATTTTAATTCTGACGTGTATCAAAGTCCAAAAAAGTGTCACTAATTGCCAAATGAAATGTCACTTATTAGGCACGGCAATATAAATACATTGAAAATAAATGCAAGATTGCAACAAAAATGTATTCCTGGTCATTTACTGCCACATTCAACCCGCCGCAAGTTTCAGACACGCACGGGTTGCAGGGTTTGGTAGCTCACAGCCGTGCCGCAGTGAACTCGGGGGGAAAGTTTGGGGAAGGAGTACGGGCAAAGTACTCGTCAAGTACAGGTTGCATGCCTGACTTCCTCGAGGCGTGGGAAAAACTGCGCCGTTAGCTCGTGGAAAGCGCATGTCTGACACACGTGATCAGTACGCATGACTTGCATTTTACCAGTTTCCTGCGCTAGGAGTACGGACCACACTTGTGAAGCATGTGTGATGCTGGTTTTATACACCTGTGCGTGTCTGCATCCGTCTTTCGACTGAACAACAATATCGCTTTGTGCTGCTCCTCAGCTTCCATCATCTGCCTATAAGGGTCCAACTCCCTCGGTCGTTGCGGCGGTATGGCGACAGCCATCTTCTTCCCTTCTACAATGCTACACGTTACATGATTGGTTCCCTCGTGTCGCATGCACGCCACATATAGGTGTCGAAAGTGAGACGCACTTCCGTCTTGCGGGCCGCACAAATAGCAAGCGTGGAGTACTTGAGGCACGTCGCTTGTACAATTACCGTGCGTCACTTGCACGTCTTACCGTCATCACAAAGCCCCTACTAGCCGTGCTGGTGACTTGGTTCAGGCGTCCAAAAGGAGTACGGGTCCCGTATGTAGTGTACGCGTTCTTGATTTTTCGCAAGACCTGTAGAATTTGCATGTGGAGAACCAAAAGTCCCCACGGCCAGTCTACGACCTTCTACGGCGCTGAACACACGCAAGTGTCGCGCACGGTTTTGCCAATTTTTTTTTTTTTTTAAACCGTAGACCACTCGTAGTAGCACGTACGGCAGGTTGTGAGTGAGGCTTTAGTCATCCCCCCCAGTTTTTCTTGAGAAAACCTCTCTCTTAACTCCAAGTGCATTTCGCCTCAAAGTTTCTGTGCCATGCTGGAACTAATGGATTTTTCAGCTTCCGTTAGATCTCGTCCATGCTTTCTTCTAAGCCGTCAATTATATCTTCCATAATTTCTCTTCTTTTTAAAGATGTGCCATGTCATCTTCCAACCTCTTTCTCTTTTGTCCTTTTTGTTCCAGTCGGACCCATAGAGGGTTTAAATAATGATACAGTAGCTGCCGCTGGCTTTGCTTGCGCCTGATCACGTGCAGTCGGACTCAAATGACAAAACAGGCTGATTTTAAAAATATTTTTCTGTGCTTATGACCGTCCTTTGCCATGCATTTCCCAGGCTGCCTTCCCCATATTTCCCAAGCTACATGATGTCCAACAAAGTTCACATCTAAATGAGTACTACTTGTCCACACGCTCAATCCATGATTTAAACTCTTCATTTGCCAGCCAGTCGTCATGAAATTTACATTTTTTACCTGCAGGCATTGTACCGCCAAGCAAGTAGACCTACTGATATAAAACAGCCTAGGATTCATGAACAAAACGACCAAAGAATTAGATCTCGATTTTCGTAGAGTTGACCCGTGAACTCATGAACACAAGCTGGGATAAAGTTACGGTGAACACAAACGCCCATTTGCAATTGTGTCACTGCACCACATATTCATAAACGTTCTACCGAAGATGTCTGAAGCTAGTATCGCCTGCTCGTCTACCACGATGCCGATTTATGATTTTTATTTTAGAAGATTTTCAGTAATTTTTATTTAATGACTCAAGACCCTTCAAAACACTTTTTATTTAATGACAGTTTTTAATGAACCGCAGGAACCCTGACAGCTATTACCAGTTTACCACACCATGCTAATCAGGACTGAACATTGCAAAATTAGGCACAAAGGCTACACGTGCAATAAAATGGCATAAAATAAAGAATTTTCTTGAAATTATTTGAGTCGACTGGTTGCTTTTTCAGAAATTCACGACCTAAAACCACCTGATTTTAAGAACTTCTTCTCAGTTGCTTTTTTTCATGCCAAGATCGCACCAGAGGGCCCCAAATTTGCTTCGATAGTTCAAATTTTCCTGGGGGAGCATACCCTCGGATCCCCCTAGCAGCTCTTCGCTCAGCCATCAGACACCCTTCTTTCAATTTCTAGATGATAACCCGAGTAGGAAATGTGTGAAGCATGACTCGAGCTAATATAATAGGCCAGTACTACTTTTTTTTTTTTAAATCCTGCAGTACAGGGACATAAGAAATCAGAACCCGATGAGAAACGGGAAACAATTTACCGGATGATAAAATGCTAATTCCAGCTCAGGTTTCACGTTAGGCTGTGATACAGCGGAGCCGTTTCTGTGAATCTCTGAATGGTAGGATCATGTTCTCCATGGTAATACCTGCAGCTCTTTGTTAAGTGATGTAAAGCCAGTAAATTTGGGCACAATGGCGTAGGGCGTGTCTGAGCCAGCACATGGCACACGTGCTGGGAATTTCCTGCCAATTCTATTCAGACAGCAAATTCTTGCAATCCCTGTAAAGCCCTCAGGACCTACAATGTCTTATGCAAATTTGTTAATTTAAGCAGTTTACTGGCCAGTTAGGTTACTGGAACCAACAGTCAAATAATTGTGTAAGAATATTACAATGTTTTAGAGTCAGTCACATTCTGTACCAACAGCACTGAATTTAAATTCTTTCCTAGATGACTAAAACCTTATTCAACCTAAATATATCCGACAGGTTAACATGCATACTCATCTTTTTATAGAGTATCTATTATGCATCTTCATACGCGTTAGACTGCAAACTGGAAGTCAAATTGGCGCACTTTCCACTCCGTTTTCAGATTCTGGCTGAAAGAGAAATTACTCCGAGGACTTTCAGCAAACAGAACTTGTGTGAGTCAACTAATGAATATGAATAAACTGTTTGGCTCTTCTTATGAATATTCATGCACAGTGGGTGGTCTCTATGAAGAGTTGGAGAGGCAGAAAGGATACTCTCCAAGAGCTTATTAGTCATGCAAAGATTTTCATAACAAAACCCACTTGAAATGCAGTTCAGATCATCGAAAAACACCACAAAAATACTTGAAAACAGCAAGACGTATAATCCTTAAGGGATCTCCTCAAGCCAGGAGGGTGCAACTGTGATACGAATACACAAAATTTAATAACCACAATCCTTTCACACGATGCATAGCAACATTTGATTTTCGCCATTTTTTTCCAACCACTAATTTTGATTTAAAAAAACAAGAGACAATATAGAAATCAACTTCCGCACAACTATTCCAGCAGGTCTACACATCTTGATCACATCGGCGGGACCTCCGAATGGATCATTTTGAACCACTAAAAATAAGAGACTAAATAATGCATTATAAATTAATAGAAACTATTAATGGAAGCAAAGGAAAAAAAAAAGGGCTTAGAAACATCTCTGTATTTACTCGCCGATAAATTGCAATGAATATGCATGATATGCAAACTGGAAGCATCTTCCTGTCGTGCGTGTTGCTCTGAATGCATTTTCACCCAAACCGATACCTAGGGCTGATTTCGAAATCTTGGAAGATGTATGAAAACGTACCCAAAACAATCTTCAACCAATTAGCACAGAAGCAAAATGGAGCACCTTGAAGATCAGTGATGCATTCATGAAGGCTTGAGGGAAACACCTTCAAACCACTTGCAAACAATGATCTCAATGATTTTATACAGGGGGAGGTATACGGGTGCGAGACACTGTAGCTTGTAGGCCTCTGCAGATCTCCATCTAGCCATTAGATGACCAGATGATGGGTGAAAAGCTGAAAATTGGACTCATCAGAGATGACGACATTACTCCAGTCTTCTACAGTCCAATCTAGCAAACCTCAGCCTGGCTCTTCTTTGTTTCTTCTTGATGAAGGACTTTTTTTTTTCTAGTTTTGCATGACTTCAACCCATATTTGGTTAATTATGTAATTACTAATAACCAGAACACATATCAAAATGTTAGAAATAGGGTAAAGACAGTCAATAATAATAAAATATAATTTTCCTCCTTCCCTACAGTTAAATTATTCAGCAGACACCCATGTTACACTTCTATAAGAGGAGATCTCAATCAGAAGACTTCTATAAACCTACATTAAACACAGTTAAGCATGCAGCAAAAGCAGGCATTCCCATCATATTATTAGAGCATTAATTAGTTTGCAAATTCTGATAACTTCATTCTTTTTCACAAAGGTTATAATGCTGTAACTGATCACTATGTATAGTAGCAGTCAGCTTGAGAGCTTAAGGCAGGGGGTGGGGGACACTGCACATGTCCCATGCAAATACAGAGATACAAGTGTACCACATCTGTCTGGCCAGCCACCACCGTACGTGTGATAGAAGGAAAGCTCCTGAGATGGGTATCTTGGGTAACCTGAGCAGAGGTATAGTGCACTTAAGGACAACCCTTTTCTTTGGATAGACAGATAGACAAAATCTAATGGTTACAAACACAGTTGTTTAAAAAAAAAAAGTTATTGCTGTTTGTCAGGGAGCTGAGTTTAAGGACAGTGTTTAAAAGTAGTTCATGAAACACATTTATAGTGTGTAAAAAGAAGTCACTGTCTCTAAATAAAATGCATTGTCTATACTGAAGTGTGTATTATCAATAACCCTCTCCCTCTGCCTGCACAACCCTAGACTCAACCGGAAAAGAAGAGAGAAAAGGAGAGAAACAAGCAACTACAGCTGATGGTTAATTATGTGGAGCAGGAAGAAGTCACACACAGGCACACAAGGTTTGGCTACCTCTCGAAACAGAACATTCAAGTTTAAGGAGGATTCATTACACTGATCTGTTCAAAAAGTGGTTATAACTGATCATACCAAGTAAACTTTGAGCTTTATATACTGGCTCTGGATATATCTTTATATGCTGGATCTGGACATGTAATTAAACTTTCATGCATTTAGGAATGCAGAGCACCCGTAGCAAGGCTGACAAAACAAACTTACAGCTCAGTACTGGTGGCACTGAATAACCGCTCTGTCTACTAGAGGAATAAGCATTTCCTGCTGTGAAGAAATAAAAATAAAAGCAGTAAACGTAAGAAAAATAATACAAAGGACAATAAATAAACCTTTTTTTAACCAAAGTTCGGAAAAAAAAAAGAAAAGAAAAAAAGTTTTTCATGTGGCTCAACTCAACATCAGCTTCCCAAAACACACCTCTCCGATCACATTAAACTCAAAACCCAGGCAAAATATAATGGATTAAATTTGAATAAGTCTTAATTTTTTATTATTGCTTTAAAAAAAAAAAAGCAAACAAGACCTACTTAAACTGAAAGCTTTGAGAGTGAATTCATGAAATCCCAAATACGCAGTGAAGCCTAATCACTGCACTCGAAAAAAAAAAACATGCTGCATTCTCTGACGTGTTTACAATATACTTAAAAGCAGTGATTAAAAACAAATTGATTTATCTACACACATTTGTTAAGCATGCAACACATGCTGCAGTCTGTGAACAGCATTTAATTTAGTTTCACTGGAGGAAATAAATATAGAAAAATAAAAGCAACAATTGGTTGTTGGTAAAACCTACATAAAAACACTTACCATTTTTACCAGCATCTTTGTTTCTCAAGTGAGGAGGAATGTAACGCCCTGGGGTTTAAAAGAAATCTCAATGAATGGACACTTAAATGGGTGTGCAGCATTAAAATTTCAGTTAACATGTACAGTCATATATAAACCAAACAAAAAGACTTGACAAGGTGTACCTAGAATACAATAAAAACTTATACTATATGGCCAAAAGTTTGTGCACACCTGACAATCAAACCCATGTTACGTGGGTCTTCCCCAAACCACATAACTGTATAGTGTGTCTTTGTATGCTGAGGCATGACAATTTCCCTTCATTTGAATTAAGAGGCCCAAACCTGTTCTATCATGATAATGCTCCGGTGTACAAATGAAGACATGGTTTGCCAAATCTGTTGTAGGAGAACTCACATGGCCTGCACAGAGCCCTGATCTCAACCCCAGTAAACACCTTTGGGATGAACCGAAACACAAACCAGTGCCTGAGCTCACTAATGCCCTTGTGACAACCGTGCACCCAAATCTAGTAGACAGCCTTCCTAGAAGAATGGAGGTTATTGGGGACTGAATCTGGAATGGATTTATGGGTGCAATGGTCAGGTGTCCACAAACTTTTGACCTTAGTGTATGAGGGATAACTATGACACGAGTGCATTTAAAAAAAAAAAAAAAACGTAAGTGGGTTCCTCTCTGAAGAGGGATCTCTTTTGTTATGAGCTTGAGAAGCTTTAAGGGTTCTTCTAGATAAAGCAATAAATGCTTAAAAGGTGATCGTTGGAAAACAAATCCTCTTGAAAAGCATAAATGTAAACTGCATGCAAAATGAACTGGAATCAAAGACAAACTTACTGCCAGTGCCTCCACCCTGCCCGTCTGCAGAGTTCAAGTCTAGGGCAGAAAGCTAAACAGGAAAGAAAAGAAAAACCAAGTCAGTAAACAGAACAGAGTGCAACTAATAACAATCCACTTTTAGTACTTGCTAATTGTAGTACGGAATGCTGTGCGTGACTATACTGGTTGGATTGTGGATACACTGCGGAACATGGTTTCAAGTTTTTCTGAGACTTGAGCAGCATTACTACGACAGTCTCTGCAGACGATCACAAACAGTTGGGAGCCTTTAAGTGTAAAATTAATTTCAGACACTCAGTATGGATGCGTTTTAAACAGTCGAACTTGGACAGTAATATTTTGGCTAGTTATTTAAAGCCTAGAGCTTTTCACCGACAAAAACAATCAAGTGCAAAAACCAGACTGTCTTGTTTGAGATTTGGATTAAAGCCATATGATTTAAGTGATCAGTCGAACAAACTAATAACTACAGCTACAAGAACTAAAAAAACCAGCAAATTTGATGAATGCAAAAAAAAAAAAAAAGCACCGAGACCCTAGGCTGAGCTCCACTGCTCTACAGTATACTGAAGGAGAAACCCACAACCAAGCTCTAACCACAACTTGCACACTGATCCACGACTGCTGCACGTTTTGTCACAAATGCACTGATATTTGGAGAGATCGTGTACATAGTGTCAGCTCTGTGTGTGTGTGAGAGAGAGACAGAGAGAAAGAAAGAGATGTGAGTCTGGATGACCGGCGCAGTGATGACTGCATCCGGCAGCACACGCACACCTTTCTCTAGTGTGGCGCATTTTGCATGCATCTTCCAACACAAACTGCTCGTGGAAACAATGTGTTTACCTCTGAAAAAAATGCAAGCATATACACAACCGGATTGTTTACCAGGCTTTATGCATAGTCGGATACAACATTTGATAATCTGCGATTTTTGTTTTTCCATCTGCGAAGCGAACAAAATGTCCGACAGTGGAAGTGAAGTGACAAGCTGTTGAGGAGAGAGAGAGAAGGCTAACTCAGCAGCAGCCTGTCACTAATCATCCTCAACATGAAACCTTAGCAAGTGCTGCAAACGATCTGGAGAAGCAGATCTGCGAGCTGAGTGTATTTAATGGCACCCCCACCCCCGTAGCTGGCGTGAGAGGAGACTGTTTAACCGCACACGCGAGTGAGTGAGTGAGTGGGCCTCACCAGTAAACGGGGTCACGACTGTTGCAGTTGAGGTTAGCTTTATCATACACGTGTAATGCTTCAGCATCGAGGGTTAAAATAAACAACGCATAATGAAGTTCACTTGTACACACAATAGAGGGAAAAATAACACAACATACGCTGTGCTATTCATAAAATACGAGTAAAGCCGTCTAACTAGCTGTTAAATGCACTTTTGTTTTGTGTAGCTGCATTGATGGTGATTTCGCAGCGCCTAACTTTGGCGAAATGCGTAATACGCAAGCTAGCTAACTCGCTAACTATGGATGTAAGCTAATCCTGACAGCCAGACCGGACAGCAGATTACGATCCGGTTTAGATTTGACAAAAACAACCGATTAAACCAGCTGCCGGTAATCAGGACACCGCTGTGTAAATAAACCCGTAAGGGGAAAATTTGAATAAAAACACGTCGTTATATTTTTAACGTAAATAAATATGATATTTTCAGGCCATTCAGGAAACCCTGACTTACCTGCTGATCTAGACCGTCGACGGCCACATGACTCATAACTAGAGAAAATAGTGAGGAGGATTGCTCCTTTTCACAAAATATCTTTTGTTAGCAAGCCGGCTAGCTAGCTAAAGGAACAGAGCCAAAATCTTCTCCACAAACGACGCGTTACTTCTCCTCTTCTTCTTTATTAGACTCAAAACCGAGTTGTGCCAGAGCAAAAGAATACAAACGTACAAAATTATATATATATATATTTTAAATTTAACTGCGTAGCAATTAAAAAAAACCTATACTGAAGTTTCACAACAACTAACTAGCTATACGTCTAGACTCAGTCTGCTCTAGCACCTTGCTATAGCCTATTCGGTACGTGAAATAGAGCCGAGCTGAGCGCAGATATCGCGAGAATTCATTGTCCGCGGCAACCTAATTCAAGGGAAAGTATCGCGAGAATATTCTAACAGGAAGTTGTGTGCGTGTGTATGTTTTGCTGAAACAAAAAAAACAACAACCCAACGTTTCTAATTAATGCCTGTTATGCATTGTATTTGCATATTTGTTATAAAATTCTGAATTTACCCTAATCTTGCTGAATTTATGAGGGAATAAATCATTATCACGAGCACTTTTTTTTTTTTTATTTCGTTTGCTGTGTTGTCAAACAGCTTTAAAACGCTGCCTGTTTGGGTTTCCCCTTCAGTACATTATCTCAGTTGTACGATTTCTAAAAGATCTCTTAGAGTAATAAGCTGAGTAAAATGAAATAAGCATTAGAGTTGTAAAATATTCAAACATAAAATTATTATTTGGATGGAGCCATAATGCTTGCTTTCCTCTACAGTATATTAGCTCCAAGCTTTCAACCAGTGACTTATATTTGCCTAAAATCCATTAT
>JAODVO010000010.1:14797604-14808478 GCA_025400055.1 Notarius lentiginosus
TGTCATGAAATTTCAAATGAGCCAATATTTGGCATGAAATTTCAAAATGTCTCACTTTCGACATTTGATATGTTGTCCTATATTCTACTGTGAACACAATACAATATCAGTTTTTGAGATTTGTAAGTTATTGCATTACGTTTTTATTTACAATTTGTACTTTGTCCCAACTTTTTTGGAATCAGGATTGTATTTTACAGTTTTGATTGAGTTCACTGTAATAACTTCAGATGGACTCCTAAATACACAGCATTTAACTTTGCTGATATTCTGAGAGATTCATAGAGAAATCAGGTCAAGATGTCTGAATGTTCAAAATTAGGAATTGTCTTAAGTTATTTGGTTCTATAGTAAATGTAAGGGAAATCCAAATCTCAGGAAAGACCTTCCCAAAAACTGAAATATTTTACAGGACTCACTCCTAAGTTTTGAGTATATCCACATGAGCTGATTTGTAATGTCCCAATAAAACAGAAGGATTAGAGGTTAATGCCAGCAGCTTTTATTTGGGGACTTGGCTTGTTGTTGTTGTTATCTTGTATTGGCATTTTGTCAAGTGTTCTTTCTAAAGTTATTTTTTTAAATGTTAATTTGTGATCAGGAATGACTTTTTCTAATTTGTAAATTTGATGAAGCAATTAAGCGTGCAGTTTAGAATTTATCAGTAGGACAGAGGTTCTTAAGGTAAAGACCTGACTGCACTGATTAGTGCCCACTTGTCCTTCATTTAACAATATGGAGCAAGACTGTGATTTATACTGAATATTGGCACGGCTGGGTAACACTGTAGATATTCCATCTAACCGTATGATTGCGAGTATGATGTTGCTTTCATACAACAGTTTAATAACCAAGAAATTAACATTAAGTGACCTTTCAGACAATATGGCTAGATGTTCCGTTTATTTTTGCTCTGCTCATGAACATGGATCCCGAAGAAGCCACGCTCACTAGGTCAACTAGCCATCTAGTTGGCTCACATTAATTTGTATGTTCCCCTTAAAGGCGCTTCTGGTGAAATTAGTGTCCCTTCTTATAGTCTTGCAATAAGAAGTGTCACTAATTCTACTTTTTCACTGTTTCAGACTAGGAGTTGGAATTTTATGTGGCGCAAACAGATGATGCATATAGTCAGTGTCCCAGTGCGCACTCTTCAGCCACTCAAAATTGGTGGACTGGAACTAACAGTTGTATAAATAGCTGTATATTTCTTATGAAGAACTGAACTTGAATCTTGACTCAGCTTTATTATGAACTGATAAATGAAAGTTGTATATTCTTTTATATGATGAATGTAGAAGTTATGTCCATAAATCTGCAATTCGAGGTTAATTATTTTCCTAGCAAGGTCTTGTAAGGAGTGAATTCAACTTTATCTTTTTAATTCCTTAAACACCACAATATTACCAACTGATTAAGTGGGTGTGCTACCTATAAGAGTACAGTCTTTCATTTTTAAGTCTGTTTCTTGCCCAATTATCCTCCAGTGTAATGACCGGATATTCTAAGAGTGTGGGGCAAAGTCCTCTACAATTAAACCATTATAGCTTCACTTGCTTTACTGTAATGAGTTCCATTTATCCTCCCTTGTTAAAACTGCAGGTCATAACTGAAAAGAACAAATTTAATGTTCTCACTTTTTTTTTAAAATGCTTTTTCATCTACAGGTCTCGTCTGGGTTGCCAGATCTGCCTAACAAAGTCTCTGGATGGCATGACTGTGCGTGTTCCTGAGAGCTCAATGGACATCAGACAGTCAGATGGCTCTGCCTAGTTTCTTGAACCATCCCATGCCTGTCTACCTATAATAAACCAACATAAATTGATCATGAGAGACGGCAAAACTTTTACGTGATTGTATTGATTAAAGTCCAGAAGTGTATGATTTGTATTTAAAAAGGTGTTCTAATATTAGGAATCGTGGTTTTGTCCAGTCCCTTAATGGTTACAGCACTGGGATGCAGCTAAATTAATCTGTGATCAATTTACCAGCTTTATTTCTGACCCTAACGCTGGATCATAATGTGCTATAAAACATTCACGGAATTTATATCTTAAGTAGTTAATATAGAATCCACAACAAAATGCAAAGGAAGATATGTTTTAAGAAAAAAAAAAAGACATTTTAGTATCGTGAGCTGTAAGTGCAAAACACCATTTAACAAAAAAAAATGTAACAGTAAACTGGAAAACTCAAACAAAACTGAAAACCCAACAGCAAAAACAAAAAATTGGCGACAGCATCTGGAAAACCGAGAACTTGGAGCATGTTTACCAGTAAGAAGAACCAGAATGATGTTTCATTAAATTGAATTTGTTAGGTTAACTAGACAACAGCCAGTTATTTTTCCTTGTGATAGTCATAGGCTGTGTCCAATGGTCCTGTGAAGAACCAATCCTTTCTGTTTTTGAGTTCATTTTGATGTGTTTCTGAATTTACTCTTGTATTTTTGGTTTGTTGATGTGTTTTACCACTTTCATGCCACCATGGTTGAGAGATTTTAAGCTGGTGGTTTTGCCAAGGTATATAATGGATTTTCTCATTCTGATACTTTGGCCGTTTAATGCCCTATAAAGTAGTGAATTAAACAATTAGCACCAAACAGTATGATAGCGCACTGACTGACTGATTCAAAATCTTGATTATAATCATATATGGAACTTTTAATTAAATATTAAAGAAACTTTGTGTAGTTTATTACAGCAGTAATATTTACACCACTTGTATTAAAAAAAACATTTTGGTATCAATTAAGTTAGTTATTAATGTTTATCGATATAGATTTTTAAATAGTGTTGGAAGTTCATGATGTCTAAAAGATTGACATGCCCATGGCGATCATCTTTCTGTCCGTATAACTATCTGCTCACACTTGAAAGGTAAAACCTAATTCAGTGTGGGCCTTCTTATGCTGAGAAACTGGTTTTAAATTAGATCATAAAGTCCTAAATGCAGCTTCAATAGCGTGGGAGGGGAATGGTTGCTGTGTTCATCCTCTCACTGTATAGGTCACTTGCCACACACTGACACTTGCATGAAAGAGGAAGTGGCGGCATGTGTGAGGGGAAATGTCAGCTTTGAAGGCAAGCTTAGATTTTAATACGCAAGTGAACACTGCTGGATGTTCAGAACAGCCGGGAACTGGAAATAGCTGACCGCTTGAAAAAGGGATTTGTTGATTGGAAATAATTAAACATTTGTTGTCCTTGTATTAGGGCGGCTGTTTGACAGAATATATCTTGAGAACCTTTATTTAAAGCACAGGTTTAACATTAAAGCTATGAAAAATTACTGTATAAAGGGACCTACAATGTAACTTAATCAAATTGGTATGTTTTGCATGTGCCACTGGGAATGTAGTAGCTCAGTGGTTAGATATACTCAGCAATTTACTGTTTTGAAATTCTTTCCAGGTCTGAAGGATGCAAGAGGCTTTTGATTGACAGGCAAATAGAGATACCTGCTTGTCCTCATGGGTTGGATATTGTTAGTCCACATTTTTTGGTCCTGTTTACAAAGACAGGTGTTTCAACTCCAAGCAGATGTTTTATTGATCATTATTAGAATATAAGAACATGAAGTACTGGTAAAATTTATTGATTTGAAAAGACTAACACGCTGAATAAAGTGTGAAGGTTGTGAGTTTTCAGGATGTGCAAGCAGCTCTTGAGCAAAACCCTTAAACCTCAACACTACCCTTAAATATGCTGGTCATAAATGAGGTAAGGCTTCATCAAATAAGACTGGCAGCTGTTAAAATCTGACGCTAACTGTTAAACAACTCGGTCTGCAAACAGACTGCTTACGTGGTGTGAAATGTTCAAGGCTTGTCAAGAAAATACTTCTACTGCATCATGACAAATATTTTGACAAAGCTTCACGGCGAGTGTTTGTACTCGTCTGGCTGGTTCAAAGGTTCAGCAGCAGGTTAGTTAGGTAAGATGGAATTTGGCAGAGTCTCAAATATTTGAGAGGGCTTGTTGAAGTGCTTCCTTTAAAGGATGTTATATCCATTTTAAAAGAGAAAGTCTTACCAACTTGGTAAACTGTCTAGAAGTACAATTTGCAATGACACATGGGAGGGGGGAATATGTGTGTGTATATATATATGGTAGTTCTTTACCATTAGAAACCCATTTTCATTTAAGAATGGAGCTACTCTTTATAAAAGGTTTAACTACATTATTGAAGTATAGTAGAAATACATAAACCACACCACACAACCAGTTTTGCAATAGCAAATACATTGACACCAGCAGCACAGGCATGTACAAAAATGCATTAAGAGCCTTAAGTCACAATTTGAATAACATAAACAAATACAAACATAAATAAAAGTACAGTATGTCTGCTACCATATTCTCTATAATCACCACTCTAAAAGACAGCGGTTCTCAAAGTGGGCTCTGTGAAGCATAGCCCTGTGGTGTCTTTATATTATTATGGTGGTGGAAATCACAATTCAAATCTATGTAATTTATCATCGAGTGCTTATTGTTAGCTTGACTGGTCATGTGAATTCAATAGGTTTAACCAAACCACAATAAATATAAAACAAATTGGGCTATAAATAATGTCAAATTGAACCCTCGTGTGTTCTATCAGTGTAAATTTCAGGAATAAAAAAAGTTATATGGCTCAAAAAAAAAAAATTGGGCAGGGAGTGTGTTATAATTAAAGGGATTCCTGACTGCAAAGAGAGAACTCCTGACAAGGTAATATGAGTGTAAAGAATTGGCAGCAACGTCACTGGAAAAAAATATCTGAATATGTCTTAATAGAAAAGAAAATATGCTTAAGACATTACTCTTTAGATTCTTAAAAATATACACAATGCCTACAGCATAGAAACATGGCTTCCAGATGTGCTATTCTCTTACTGCACATAAATTGGCCTTATTTATATTTGAAAGAAAACCTATCCGTTAGCAAATGCATATAAAGAAGTATACATATTTTCTTAATCTTATTAAATAAGCAATAATTCTCACTGACATCAAATAAAAAGCAATACAATTTATCCTGATTATTTATACCTACCAAAGCAGAACCTCAGGCGTCAACGTTTTTGTGGCCAGGAAAAGTTTCCGACACATTACTGACAACTAATTACATATCTGCACTGTTTTTGTTCACAAGTATTTGTGCTTAGCAGCAGCAAGCTTATTATTTTAATATAATCAAAATTCAGAGTAATTATAAACCTTTATTGATACTTTCTAAACATATTAAATCAAAATTACTAAGCCAATAGTATTGTAACCTAATGAATAGATTTAATACTTCCCTTTAAAGAACTTTACATAGTATCACTTAAGGTCTTTCCACCACATAGGTTATTCTATTACCTATGTTGACACAATTGATATATTTATTTTACTTATTACAACTTTTAAATTAAAAGTTAGTTAATTGGTAAGATAATACATATGCCTAGTTTTATTGTACTTCACTGCATTTCTTGGATTGATAGTATAATAATCAAATTAAGTGCAGCAGAAAATTACACTTGCTTCTTACTAAGCCCTTTTAAAAGGTAGCATGGTGGTGCAGTGGTTAGCACTGTTGTCTCACAGCAGGCAGATTTCGGGTTTGACCCTCCTGGCCAACTGGGGCCTTTCTGTATGGAGTTTGAATGTTCTCCTCATGCCTGCATGGATTTCCTCCAGGTGCTCCGGGCTCCTCCCATAGTTCAAAGACATATAGATCAACTGGCTACTCTAAATTGCCCATAGGTGTGAATGTGAGTGTAAATGGCTGTCTTGTCTCTCTTTGTTAGCCTCGCAATAGTCTGGCAGCCTGTCCAGGGTGAGCCCTGCCTCTCGCCCAGTGTCAGCTGGGATGAGCAGGCACCAACCCACGACCCCCAATAGATAAATGATATAGAATATTAATAAACCTTATTAAAGCTTTAATGTTTAGAATTTAATTTACTGAATGATAAAAAATGTAAGTGTACACAACAGGCCATATTCATTATCATAATAAAATTCATAATACAGTCAGACCAGAATTATTGGCAACTTTTAACTATGGGTAAAAAAAGGTAATTAAAAACCCTTGCGATTAAAAAAAAGAAAATAAAACTCATATAATTATTGTCACCCCTGCACTGTACTTGCACTTGTATCGTGCAGCCTCCTTTTGCCATCATAACAGTGCTAAGTCATCTCCTGTAAACCGTGAAGAATACATAGCAAGGAATATGAAAGTGCTCCTAAATACAGAATCTCTTGAGAATCTCCATGGCCCTAGGGTCCCTCGTGTGGACTCCCCACTTCAGCTCAACCCCCAGGTTTAGGTCAGGGGACTGGAATGGCCAGGTAATGCTTGATTTTTTTGGTCACTGAACCAGTTTTGTGTGGATTTAGATGCATGTTTCAAATCATTGTCCTCCTGGAAGATCCAACCATGACCCAGTTGTAGCGTCCTGGAAGAGGCAGTCAGATTTTCATTTACAATCTTCTGATACTTAATGGAGTTCATGATGCTGTATCATAAGATTCTAAGGGCCTTAGGATGAAAAAAAAAAGCCTCCCAACATCACAGATCTTCCATCATACCAAACAGCAGGGAACATTCTTTTTTATGAAGAACCCACCTTGGAAATTTTTGCCAAAAGGCTTAATTCAGGATTTTGTGTCTCCTCTCACGCTAGAACACAAGTTTTAGTCAATGTTCCAGTAGCATCCAGAAAACTCCAGGCACTTAAATTTGTGGTTAGATGAAAGAAAAGTTTTTCTTCTGGCATGCTTTCTAAACAGTTTGTTGGCATGGAGGTGGCGTCTAATTGTAGATTTGTAGACTTAGTGACTCCAAAATGCAGCTGTCTTTTGCAAATCTCCAACTGTGATCCGTTTTTGCCTCGCTCACCTCCTCACTCTGCTTAGGGGCAAAACATACTTGCAGTCTCTTACAGACAGGTTCATGAAATCTAAAGTTGTTTTAAACTTCTTAATTATTGCTCTAATATGGGCATTTCAGGCATGTAGCCATTTTAATAGCCATTACCTGATGCCTGAAGGCCAAGACACTTTTATCTAATTTCATTTATGAATTCTGTAATCTTCTCCATGACAAAATTAATTTGGCCCCTTTGTCACCTCATGTTTATACTCCAATGAAACAGGAAGTCATGGATGACTGTTCAAGATTTGCTTGATAATAATTCTTAGGGGTGCTGATAGTGCATCTTCTTTTGTTGGGAAATATATTTTTGATAAATGTTTAAAATTTTCTCAAAATAAATACAATTAAAGTTTAGATTTCTCTCATATTTTCAGTGGGAGATTAAGTTAATGAACAACAAAGACCATGTTTCCCCACAACCCTTTATACCCAATTTTACCAAAGGCATCATACATCCTGGACTGTATTTAGGGCTGTGTGTTCCTACTCTAGTCCTAATGTACCCTGCACAGTTTATTTTTCTTATTATTCATCTAACAGACCTAATGCATTTACCAATGAACAAATATACTAAATCAATTTTTTAGACCAGGGACTGAATTTGGGAAATACTGTATTAGAACCCAAAAACTTAGACATAAGACTCCTCTGAAAAAAGCATTTTTTCAAAATCTTCTAACTGTGTGTCACTGCACCTCCTCATCCACTCCCGCTTGCCATGGACAACAGCCAGGGTCACTTCCTGACTCTTCTTTAGATTACTCTGGGTATCTTCACCTCCTTGCCAAAAGAAGTAATTCCTCACAGTCTTTCTGGCAGCAGGTGAGAGGCCAAACTGGGGTTTACTATATTTATCATCTTGTTCCAGGTCAGACACTTTAGGTCCATGAGTATGAGGGTTAGAATATACGTCTTGTTCTTCTACAGCCTGCTTGTGGATATGCTCCAGACTCTTTGCTGTCTCCCTATCTAGCCCCAGACAAGTCTTGCTAGGTTCAGATGCTCGACGCTGAAAGGAAGGACGTACAGGGGACTTCTCCTCGACAGGAATAAGAGAGTAAGATTTCTTTCTGTACAAGGCCAAACGGCGAACACATTGGCCATAGAACACAGACTGTGGCAAACTGCTGGTATTACCTCCTGGTGTGCTGTTCTGAGAGTACTTCTCTACCGGGGTTTGGTCACTCAGTGAACACGCCTGGTTGTGAATCTCTCTGAGTTCCTTCACTGTTAACGTTTTTTCAAAGGCAGGGGAATAAACTGACCTGCAATGTTGTGTTTCAAGCAAGGGTTCTTCAGAGCAGAGAGGGCTGGTAGATCTTTTCCTTGCAGGTAGAATACCTGGCTCCTCAGCTCTCCTCTCCTTGCTATGGCTTGTCTTGGATAAATTCTCAGGATAGAAGACTGGATCACCAGTGTCCTTGTCATCCAGCCCTCCTTTGTCCTTTGACAAGGAAAGTCTGTGGTCTTTCTTCAGCCAGGTATTTGGATGAAGCCCATGACTGCTCCTCAACTGACTCCAGTCTAATTTCTCTTTATGTGGATATTCCTTGGGAGAAGGTATGGTTGGACCAGGAGAGGTTTCAGACACAGTGCCAGGGAACCTGGGAGAAGCTTTCACTGATGCCTTGAAGCTACTCACTATATGAGGGCAATGTTTGCTGAAGTCAGCAGAGTACTGAGAGGGAGAACTGTCTGGAGAGCTCACTGAACATATTGGTGAAGCCACAGGGGGGCAGATATTTGTGCAGCTGGTATCTAGATGCAGAGGTGACGGTTTCAATTTCTCTTTAACTTGTTGAGGGGCATTCCTCTCATTCTGATCCCTCTGACTAGTATCACACTGCTTTTCCAGCCTCAAGGTGTTTATATCAACCTCAAGGTTTACATCTACATCACTTCTGCCTTGGCTTGTCACACATTCATAACTGCCCTTTCTGTGTTCCCTACAGTCTAGGTATTTGGTTAAGGATGAGGTTGAATTCCAAATAGCAGGCTCAGAAGAACGTCTCAACTGACGAACACCCTTAGGAAAAGAAGATTCTTTACAAGGAGAATGCAGGTGAGGTGGACTCACCACTGAGGATGTTTTGACTGGGCAGGCTAGTGATGGGACTAAAAGGTGTGTGTTTATGGTGATATCTGGGTCAGTATCAGTTTGATCCAGGTCACAGTCACTCAATGTGAGGACTGAGTCATAACTGCGACTGTCTGGCTTGCCTCGTGATCTCTGCATGGGCTGGAAAAGTGATCCAGAGTCGTCATTAAGCTCATTCTCAAGGCTATCATAAGACGAGTCAGTCATCTGATAAGAGGACACATCTGTGTGGAAAAGGGAAGAGTTTAGTTTCAGAGCATCAATTTGCACAAGTATATAGCATAAGAGTGAGGTTTCGTTACCTGATCCATGACTACAGCGCTGAGGAAAACCATCAAATAGTGTGGTCACATCTTCTCCCATTATTGCCAAGCAATTTTCAATCATTACCCGTGCCAAGTCACAGACCTGAAAGAAGGATTGAATTAATTATTTATTCATCTTCCATAACTGCTTTATCCTGGTCAGGGTGCCAGTGGATCTGGAGCCTATCGAGAACGTTGGGCACGAGCCAGGAATACACCATGGATGGGACGAAGGCACTCACAGTCACACACTCATTTAAACCTGTGGCAATTTAGAGTAGCTAATCCACCTAATAATGTAACCAGTAATTTATTTCCTTTAAAATACCTTTATGAAAGCTCTACTGAAAATGATTAAAATAACATGCTGGTAATAGGGGGAAATGACATCTTATCGTATAAAACCAGCCTAGTAGTTATAAAACTAGCCTGCTTTTTTTTTCTGCCTGCATTAACCCTCCTGCACTGCAGCGGTCACCCCAATATCCCGAATCAGACTGTAGTTATTGCTGGCTTTCAAGCAAACATGGAAAAACATTATTTGACTGGTTAATCCTGTCATCATAGCAGCTGGTAGCCAATAAAATGTGATTGCTCAACAAAGGAACACGTTCATTTGATATCTGGTAGGTTAAACAGGAATTGTATTGATGACTTAACTTTTCATGAACATCATTATAGCGCAATTCTGTGGAGTAATTGTGATAATGTTCACAAACAGCATATGTTATGAGTGAAGTAATGCAACATTAGAGGATTAACTATATTACCTAAAATTTCATTGACGTCCCTCCCTGTAGTGTGTGCCATGCAAGTTCCTCCCCTATGCTAGAATTGCACCATATGTACGGGACAGCAGGGAGACTTGGAAAAGTTTGTATTTCCATAAATTAATTTCAACCAATCAGGCTTTAAATGACATCAGAAGTTAGATGTTACTCCTGAAAGTAACCTACTTCCTTCAGAGCCAAGAAGCTGAACACTGCAGTAAGGTTTGTGCAAGTAAATATTTTAATCAGCTAAAACTTGTATTTTCTACTTCATCTCCACCTCCATTCTATGGTGCAATGCATGCTGGTGAATTGGGGATTTGTTAGGAATTAAAGTATGTAGCCTAGAGTTACCATATATAGTATTATTTATTTATTAAACTAAAATTCTGGGGGGGGAAACATTTAAAACCAAACAAAACCCAAAAAATAACTTTATACTGACAGATAATATCCATATAAGACATGTTAGTGTTCATTTGTTCATATTTGTACCTGTATACAGATTGATTTTCTTTTAAACTAAAATGTCCCTGGTGCTGCCATCTTACTCTCTCCGAGGTTCAAATATCGCGAGATTGTGATGCCACATGACTTACCAAAACTAATACCTAGTGGATAAATATCACTTCTAAATTGTTAACAACCCTAAAGATGCCCGAGTGTCAAGCGTCTGGCTATAAAAATAAGCCTGATCATTGATCATCTCATCTCATCTCATCTCATTATCTCTAGCCGCTTTATCCTATTCTACAGGGTCGCAGGCAAGCTGGAGCCTATCCCAGCTGACTA
>JAODVO010000010.1:14826713-14838158 GCA_025400055.1 Notarius lentiginosus
GAGATTTGTAAATTATTGCATTCCGTTTTTATTTACAATTTGTACTTTGTCCCAACTTTTTTGGAATCGGGGTTGTATGTGTATTTGGATGCAGACCTAGTTTTTCAGCTTCTCACCATCAAGCTTCCGTCGTAGTTGTTGTCTGTTGTTGTGCGTGCCTCACTATCACTTATAGTCCGTATGTCTCTTGACTTATATCCACAGTTCATGTTAATGGTTCTTGTTTTCATGGTTTTGTTTGTGTTTTACGCAATAAATTATCTGCACTTGCATTTGCCTCCTCTACAAATTCCTGACAAAGAGATTGGAGGGAACATCAGCTTATCTCAAAGGCCAAAGTATTTGTGGACAAAATTATGAACTACACACATGAATTACATGCAGGTTATTTACATAATTAAAATCTGGTACCCAAAAGTTGGACTTAAGCATGTGCAGAACCCATCTGTGAATATATGTAACTTTTCTTCGTTCACACTCTCAGCCATTAGGATTAGTTCTCCCTGGCATAGTGCTTTCAAAATTGGTCCTTTAAGACCTCCATATGGTTCAAATGTTTTGATCTCCATGAGACTGTCTGGAGATCTCAGAGTTGCAGTTTGGGAACACTGCTTTGTCTACATACTTTCTGATTTCAATGCTATCAGATCTCTCTGGGCACGCAGTTTGGTACGTTCTGTCTCTCCATCAATACAATCATATTAATTTGAATCAGCTCTGTTCTTACACTCTCAATCCATTAGGATCAAGTTGCTTTGTCTATACATACTTGTTCACTGGGATTAGGTCTCTCACCCCATTATTCATAAGGATCAGCTCTCTGTGCTTGCACCCATATTCATTACCTTCTGCTTTTTCTCTGTCCATGTACACCGATCAGCCATAGCATTAAAACCAGCTGCCTAATGTTTTGTAGGTCCCCTTTGTGCCACCAAAACAATTCTGACCCCTTGAGGTATGGACTCCACAAAATCTCTGAAAGTGTGCCGTGGTATCTGGTACCAAGACGTAAGCATTAGATCCTTTTAAGTCCTGTAAGTTGCACGATGGGGCCTCCTTAGATCAGACTTGTTTGTCCAGCATGTGCCACAGATCAGAGTGAGCTCTGGGGAATTTGGAGGCCAAGTCAACACTTTGAACAATTTTTGCAGTATAGCAGGGCACAATGTCCTGCTGAAAGAGGCCACTGCAATTAGGGAATACCGTTGCCATGAAGGGGGTTACTTGGTCTGCAACCATGTTTTGGTAGGTGGTTCATGTCAAAGTAATGTCCACATGAATGACAAGACCCAAAGTTTCCCAGCAGAACATTACCCAGAGCATCATGCTGCTTTCTTCCCATCCTGGTGCCATCTCTTCCCTGGATAAATGATGCACAAGCACCCAGCCATCCACATGATGGAAAAGAAAACATGATTCAACAGAACAGACCACCTTCTTCCATTTCTCAGTGGTCCAGTCCTGATGCTCATGTTCCCATTGTAGGTGATTTTGGCAGTGGACAGGGGCACCCTGACTGATCTACAGCTATGCAGCACCATATACAGCAAGCTGTGATACACTGTGTGTTCTGACACCTTTCTATCATAGCTAGTATTAACTTTTTTAGCAGTTTGTGCTACAGTAGCTCTTCTGTGGGATTGGACCAGATGAGCTGGCCTTTGCTCTCCATGTGCATCAATGAGCCTTGGGCATCTATGACTCTTGACCCATCTGAAGCAATGGACACACACATGCGCACACACAAGTGAGCAATGAGCACGCACACATACCCAGAGCAGTGGGCAGTTATGCTACAGCGCCCGAGGAGCAGTTGGGGGTTAGGTGCCTTGCTCAAGGGCACTTCAGCCCAAGGCTGCCCCATGTTAACCTAAACGCATGTCTTTGGACTGTGGGGGAAACCGGAGCACCTGGACGAAACCCACACAGACACGAGGAGAACATGCAAACTCCACACAGAAAGGCCCCCTTCGGCAGCTGGGCTTGAACCCAGAACCTTCTTTCTGTGAGGCAACAACACTAACCACTACACCATAAATAAATGTAGTGTTCACTAAGCCCTGCCTTCTCTCCTACTCCCATTTTTATCCATCATCGACATGACAGCGCTGTTAAATCTGATTTTCCAATTTGATTAGGTTTATATTCAGGCTGTTGATAGTTAATGCAATAATAATATGTTAATGCAACTTCCGTTTAACACCATTAATTTTTTTCACATGCGATTAAGGCATGCATGTTCTGTGCCCCTCCCCCGTAGTTTGGGAAATCAGGAAATGACGTAGCGCCAGCGAGTGAGCGAGACCAAAAAGGGGGTGAGATAGTTCCTGGGGCTGGATGGCTATTATCGTAGGTTTATACCTAATTATTCGGACATCACCAGCCCTTTAACCGATCTCACTAAAAAGGGGGCTCCAGATCTGATCCAGTGGACGGAGCAGTGCCAACAGGCTTTCTCTAAGGTAAAAGCTGCTCTGTGTGGGGGGCCACTTTTGCACTCCCCTGACTTCTCTCTCCCCTTTATTTTACAGACTGACGCATCGGACAGAGGGCTGGGGGCCGTTTTGTCCCAGAAGGTGGAGGGCGAGGAGCGCCCTGTGCTGTACATCAGCCGTAAACTCTCGATGCATGAAAGCAAGTACAGCACCATCGAAAAAGAGTGCCTTGCCATCAAGTGGGCAGTCCTCACCCTCCGATACTACCTGCTGGGGCGCTCTTTCACTCTTGGTTCGGACCACGCTCCCCTCCAGTGGCTCCACCGCATAAAAGATGCCAATGCATGGATCACCTGTTGACATCACACCCTCCAGCCATTTGAGTTCGAGGTGGTCCACAGGCCGGGGGCGCAGATGGTGATGGTGGTCTTCCTGTCCCGTCGGGGGGGAGTCTGCTTCAGGAGGGACGGCTCCCTGGCCTGAGTCGGGTGGTGGGGGTATGTGGCAACGGGGGTGTGGCCAAGCGGCAGTTTGTGAATGGAGGGCAGGGTCAGGGAAGGTAAGTGGCTAAGTCATTACACCTGGTGTCATTAATGTGTGGGTGTGTTTGTTTGTCACAAGGATTGAGCATAAAAGGAGGGGGAGAGCAGAGAAGAGGAGCTCTCCAACCCCAACGCCTGTGTGTGACTGAATGAGTGAATGAACGAATGAACGAACCAAGCTGAAAAGCCAAATAAAAAGCGTGCATGTGAACATCAACTCTCGCCTTCCGTGCTTCTGTGCTCCACCCACATCAGGAACTGTTACACATATACTGCACCTAACAGAGTCATTTAAATAGAAAAATTAATGCTTATTCACAGGATTGATTTGTTGTTCAGCACTGTTGGTTTGTTCATATTTGTGAACTAATTAAAGAAGGCTGCTGTCAAAAATGAGAAACGAGCTTTTCATATCTGTTTTTCTTAAATGTTCTTCCAAAGGGAGCATACTTCACCCTGACCCACCCTTTATCAAAGTCCACCGAAGTTTGCTAATTTTATCCGTCAGCATAAAACTATTTCTGACAGTTAATGTTACTATGCTCCATTTATTCCTCAGTATTTTCACAAAATGTGATGAACCAGATCTTCATACACAGACATGAACTATCGATTAGAGTTGTCAAATAATATTAAAAAGTGCATTTTACTTTTAAACACTTAATTGATTTTGTATTTGGATGCATTTGAATATTAATTAACCTATAATTTTAAACTGCTACAGACAACTAAATATTAAATGCAGCAAATATTTTCATACTGCTTAAACCATGAAAGGTAAAATATTGTGTGTTCCTTAAATAAGAAAATCACCAAAAGGCAATATCATACATTATTATAAACGGTATTGTTTCAAACGGGTCTATATGTATTTACCTATAGTACAACTGTCTCACTGTTGATAAATGCACTAGTTAGCTTTTCCATTTTAAAATCCTTGTAATAAATGACAAGTGCACTACAAATCTATAAATTTGGCAGATTATCACTGGCTTTTTTGCATACGTGAAATTTAAGTTCATGGCTTTTATGTGTCTAAATATTGTGACTATGATTCTTACACTCACCATGATGGGTTTAGGAAGGCTGTTATCCTTGCATACCATGCTGAGCGGCAGGCCAAAGAGCCTATCAGTTGTGGATAGATGGGGAGATAAAGGAGGGTCATCCAGTTGATTGGATGAGCCACGCCAAAAAGCCCAGTTGATGAGTGACCGCCGTCTTTTGAATGGCTTCTGGTCTGGATCAACTTACGTTGTGAGAAGATAAAAGTGGATATTAAGTATTATTCACATATGCCTATTAATGTATTCATACATTCGCAATGAAGGTAAACTGAAGCTTTTATTGAGCATGCTTTCTATATCTTTCTATTAGAAAGTTAGGAACACATTTAACTAATAGGTAAGGTAAGAAGACATTTACCAACAAAAGAGTGTCCCACAGCAACCCGACTTGGCCTCAGGATGAACTGGCACTGACTATCTGACTGCAACTGCTCAAAGAGTAGCTCCATTTGTCTTTCAGGTGGAATAATTTCATCACTTTTTTCACCAGGTTCATCCAAAGGCTCTCTTAAATGGCTCATCTGTATACTGAAAGGAAACTCATGACCTGTACACAGGCATTGGAAGTAACAAAATACCATCAAGCTAGTGTTCAAGTATTTGTATTTTACTTGACTTTTTTCACTACAAAGCCTACATCACTATGTTTCACTATAGTCATATATTTGTAAAGCCATTTTCCCTTTCATAATATAATTCCTCAAAAAACAGTGTCCGTCTAAATAGATTATGTCAGTACAAATCAGGCAATTGTCAACATATCACTATTACAATCATCCAGTGGCTTAAAAAAGATGCAGGATAACAACAGCACTCATTCAATCTTCTATACATGGAATCTTGTTTGCTGTTTGTTTGTATTTCTACTTGTTGCAATGCAGTTTGCCTTATGGGTTCAAATATGTACAGTATGTACCTTATTATGTGTGTATTCATGTATCTACACTCACCCACTCACACTTTAATAGGAACATCTGTACCCCTGCTCATTCATGCAATTATCCTATCAGCCAGCCATGTGGCAGCAGCGAAATGCATAAAATCATGCCGGTACAGGTCAAGAGCTTCAGTTAATGTTCACATCAAACATCAGAATGAAGAAAAATGTGGTTTCAGTGACTTTGACCGTGACATGGTTGCTGGTGCCAGACAGGCTAGTATTTCAGGAACTCCTGGGATTTTCACGAATAACAGTCTCTAAAGTTACAACATAGAAGGGTGCAAAAACAAAAAAAAATTCCAGTGAGCGGCGGTTCTGTGGGCAGAAATGTCTTGTTGGTAAGAGAGGTCAGAGAAGAATGGTCAGAGTGTTTTGAGCTGACATCACAGCTACAGTAACTCAAATGACCACTCTTTACAACTGTGATGAGCAGAAAAGCATCTCAGAACACAGAACTTGGCAAACCTTGAGGTGGATTGACAACAACAGAAGACCACATGGGGTTCCACTCCTGTCAGCCCTGAACAGGAATCTGATGCTAAAGTGAGTACAGACTCACCAAAACAGGAAAGCTGAAGATTAGAAAAAGACCAGGTAATATTCCTATTTTTAATTTTACCTGCACTTCTGTCACATGACTGGCTAATTGGATAATTTCATAAATAAGCAGGTGTGCAGGTATTCCTATTAAAGTGTCTGGTGAGTGGATATGGAAAGTATTGCTCTATAAATGATAAAAAGGCTTATTAGAAATATTTTTCTTGTCTGCAGATTGATATTATGATCATAATTTTCAGGATTTATAACAAACTCACCAATAAGAGGGTAAGGAGCATTGTCTTTTCTGGAACTCACCCACAGTTGGAAGTCCTTCACAGAACCCTGTATACCAAAGATAAAAACATTCACAGAAATGTTGTGCACCACATTCCATCACTAACCTATATGAAAAACTATATGAGGGCATGTCTCATTTTTGGACAGGTATTTTTGTTTTGGCTACAAATACAAAGTTAACTAAAGTGCATTGGAATTTTGTGTACGGTAAGAGGTGTCTTGATTTGATTAAGCATATGACTGTGCAGTCACTGTTGCCTAAGGAGAACATAAATAGACTCAATGCTTCTGCTTCTCTGCATAGCTTTATGCATAGCATGTATGTCAGTATATTCAGAAGAACTCTGCATGAATTTATTTACAGATTTGAAAACAGGCAAATGCAGAAAATTAATTCTGAAAATCTAATGCAAAGAAACTTACCAAAATTCCAAACTGCTGCAGTGCAAGACGAATAACTTCATTGGCACTGTCAGAATTGCTCACAGCAATGGTTTTCTAAAGCATCAGAGCATCAGATTTTGATTTGCAGCTTACTCAAGTACTGAGATAAAGATATTTGACTGAGTGTAAGAGAACTTACATATGAAAAGTTCCCCATGTCCTTGGCATGCACTTTAAGGGGGATTGTTTTTGGATTATCTTTCTCCTTCTCCTCTTTTATTCGACTGTAGAGAATAAGGACATAGACACAATGAAGTAAACAGAAATGTGCAATAAAATCTTTAAAGAACGTGAGTGGCCACACTGAGAAGTGAACTTAAGTGTACACTTGTACTCAAGTGTACTTTCAAGAAAAATATGGGTACATTAATCGATTAATACACAGAAGGAATTTTGTGGTATCTAGATTCCATGTGATTGCAGTGTACCTTTTTATAAGGGAAAGCCATCTCTCCTTCTGTTCAACTGAGCTATGGAAAGAAGAACAAAACATTTTCAACAATAAAACCTGTTTGAGAACCGTCATGTAAGGTGTACTATCATGCTTTAAAATAGCCATGGTTTCTATCACCCTTCGTCCTTCAAGTGTTATTCAAGGGTTTGTCTGCGAGATAAGCCTTCAAAGATTGCTAAAAGAATTCTACTTGAAAACAATCAATCAGTTGTTGAGTTATACATAGAACCAATGTAGACACAGAGTGCGTATACTTGACTGGCCTGCTGCTAGTCCAGATCCGTCTCTAATTGAGAATGTATGGCGCATCATAAAGAGGAGAATCAGATAACAGTAACCACGGACTGTTGAGCTGCTGAAGTCTTGTATCAAGCAAGAATGGACACAAATTCCAACTGTAAAACTGCAACAATTAGTATCCTCAGTTCCCATATTATTAAAAAGTGTTATTAAAAGGAAAGGAGATGTAACACAATAGTAACTCTGTCCCAATGTTTTTTGAGTGTTGCAGGCATCAAATTCTAACTTTGTTTATATTTACAATATGCAATTAAGTTGGTCAGTAAAACTATTGAAAAACTTTTCTTTGTACTTTTGTCAGTTAAATAAATGTTCATGTGAATTACCAAATTACAGTGTGGCAGCAAAGGTGCAGCCGAGCATTGGCTGTGAACGGCGAGGAGCCAGGTTGAACCAGCAGGTAACATGTGACAAGTTACATTACTGATGGCCAGTAATGAGGGAGAGCTGTGTTCCCCAATGAGTGTGGTGTGTATGTGTATGAGAGAAGTCACTGAAAAGTGAAAATAGGAAAATAATAAAACGCACTTTGAACTGTTGTGCCTGTCTCCCAGTGCCTTAGTGCCCCAGCATAAAAGTTGTTACACTGGTGTCAAAACCTGAGAGTGAAGGACAAATACCACCATGGAGACCAAACCAGTTGGGGAGCTCCTTCTGACACTCGCCAATGACCTCCAGTGCCAGCTCTAAGACCTTGTTGGGCTTTCCATCAAATGGGGCAGTGCTTCTGGGTACTGCTCGAGGCCCAGGTGGAAGACTGGCAGGTGATCCAGAGCTTGGTCCAGTCAGTGGGTACTCCAGCAGTCGCTCCTGTGGCCTGTTCAGCTGGTCATGGTGGGACTGCAGGACGACCCTGAAGCCTTCATTGAGCTGTTCAAGCATGTTGTGGAGGCAAACTTGTGGCCAACCTCACAGTAGGCAGCCCACCTGCTAATGCTCCTGTTGGGGTAAGCCCAGCTCATGGCTCGACAGCTCATGGCCCGGCAGCTCACGACCACCAACATGTTGAAGTGCCCAGACCTGAATCGGGCTATACTGCAGCAGGTTGGCCATGGCCCAGAAGAGCATCGCAAGCGTTTCCACACGCTGATATATGGCAAAGTCGGCCGCTCGTTTGCTTTCATGCAACAGCTCAGAGATGCCTGCCAATGGTGGTTGCTAGCAGGTGAGTGCAACATTGAGAACATCAGTGATCATGTGACCCAGCAGTTTGTCGCACAACTGCCGAGCGCAACATCGATGTTGATTCAGTGTCACCATACACCATCACTGGAGGAGACAGTCCGGCTGGCAGAGGACCATCTAATGGTGTTTCCTGAAACAGGTGCTCCCACAACTTCTTATTCTCTTTCACCCTCACTCTCTCTCCTTGCTCCTCCCATACCCCAGCCCTGTGGAGACAGAGGCCAATTCCTCCAAATCCCGCTCCTTGCACTCATATCTTTCCTCATGTCTCCTCAGCACTTTCTCCTTCTGTGTCTGTGCTGCCGCTAACCCCCTCTCTCTCTCCACAGGTGGACCTGTCCGTGCCCACCAAAATCAGGAGCAAGTCCAGGCAGGTCTGTTGGCACAGCAGGAAGGCTGGGATTTCCCTGGATCAGCATTTCTGCAAAGAGGCAGGAATTCTGATTTGCATTCCTGATACACCTGATTTGCATTCCTGATTAGGCTTCACCCAATCAAGTAGGAACATACCACAGCTCTGTGAGTATGCAAGGGGGTACACATCAAAGCCTGAATCAATGCAGTGCACTGGGAAATGCATGATTGGTGAAGGTGAGGTGTGTACATAGGAATGGTCAAAAAATATCTGCTAATGCCTGTCACTATTAATTTATGTGGAGAAAAGCATAGCGTGGAGGCGGCGGTTAGCCTTTGCCTCACCCATCCCCTTACCTTGGGGACAGATTGGCCGGGGTTTAGAATGCTCATAAAACAGTGGATGGGTCCTGCAGTAGCATGTCATGGGGGAATCCCACGGCAACATTAGCTGTGGAATTGGTCCCAGAGCTGTCCATGTCTACTCCACATCATGATGACAAGGAGATGGTGGAGGGCACTGCCCCTCCTACCTTTTTTGGAAATGCTTCTGGGGATTTCCCACTGGAGCAGACACAAGACAAGACTCTAAGGCATGCTTTTGAACAAGTGAGAGTAACTGATGGCCAAAACCTCCAGCCAAACATTGTGTTTTCCTTCCATATTTTTCCATCATTAAGGATAGGCTATATTGAGTGACACAGGACACTCAAACTAAAGAAGCGATGACATAGTTTTTGGTCCCAAAGAGCCATAGGGAACTTTTATTCCATGCAGCTCATCATAACATATATGAAACTTTTTATTTTATTTGCTGCCATCTTGGCCAGGACTCCCTGGAAAAAGAGATATTGTAACTCAATGGGACCTTCCTGGTAAAATAAAGGATAAATAAATAAAATAAATAAATAAATAAATAAATAATCATATGGCTGGGCATTTAGGTTAGGACAAGGGCCCTGTAGGCAAGATCCTTAAGGCCCAAGGCCCTGTAGGCAAGGCCCTTAATGCTACTGCATACCTCATCAATAAGAGACAGAAAAACAAGAGTCATATCCACTCGAACGTCACCCGGTCTAACAAGGTCCATATCAGGTGTCGAGGAACCAGGGCAAGCTGATGAGAAATGGGCTACTGGAACAAGAGCAATACACTCATGTTGGAATGCTACTATACAAGTAACCCCAGTGAGAGATGCTTTGATACCCAACATCTACAGTAACACCAAAACAACTAGTAGCTCAATGTTCCAATATCTGCAAGCAGCAACTGCCATCACAACTAGAGATTGATGAGATACATCACAAATATTATGGAAAGGAGGCCAGGATGCCATCATCATCATCCCCACAATCCGAGATAAAGACTGAGAACCCCCCAGCAACAAGCCTTTGCAAGCACCTGACCTGAAATTGAAGACTGAGTGAGGTACCTCCTAAAAGTCTCCTGGAAGATGTGAATGCAACAGTATGAACGATCCTTACTATGACCATCACTGAGACCAACAAGCTGCTATATATCATAGCAACAGTGAGCCTGGAAATGCTTGGCTATAAGATGGACACCATAAGGTGCAACTTCCACCATGGAAGAGAAGGTTGGAGGCTAAGATCAAGGTGACCCAGAGAGAAGTTAGCCAGCTAACAGAACTCCAGAAAGGTGTGACAAGACTTTGGCATCATCAAAACATCAAAGGTGTTGAAAACCCTGACAATGCATGGAGGGTTTCACTCCAAGTCCAGCAGCCTGAGGCCGTACATTAAGAGGAATGAAGGAGGCCGAGGACTAGTGAGAGTCAGTGCCACTATCCAGGATGAAACAACCCGAATGATGAAGTGCTTAGTGAATACCTCAGACAGCAGACACCCAAGAACGAAGTGCAAGAGGAACCATCATAGAAAGACAAACCACTGCACAGGATGTACGACTGCAGATAGAAGAAGTGGCTGATATTGAAAAATCCTACCAGTGGCTGGATAAAGCTGGACTGAAAGATGGCACAAAGGCACTAATCACAGCTACACAGGAACAGGCCCTAAGCACAAGATTGATAGAGGCCTGGGTCTACCACACAAAGCAAGACCCCAGGTGCAGACTGTGCAAAGATGCCCCCGACATAATTCAGCACATAACAGCAGGGTGTAAGATGCTAGCAGGAACAGCATACATGGAATGCCATAACCAAGTGACTGGCACAGTGTACAGAAACATCTGTGCCGAGTATGGACTGGAAGACCCAAGGTCAAAGTGGGGGACACATCTGAAGGTGGTTGAGAATGACTGTAGCAGATCTCTGACTTTGGGAAACAGAGGAACAGGGAGCAGGCTTCAGAACAGGCGAGTTCTTTTATTCAGCACACTTTTCAGTGAACACAAAACAAACAAACATACATGCGACAAGTTGTCACCACTCTCTCTCTTGTTCCTGATTGTCTGAAAGACACAGGTTAATAGACACAGGTTAATAGACAGCCAGTAATTTGACACAGGTGTACCTCATAACATGTTACCTGCTGGTTCAACCTGCCTCCTCATTGTTCACAGCTGATGCTCGACCATGCCCCCACTGCCACATATCCCCATCACCCAACTCAGGCCAGGGAGCTGTCCAGCCTGTAGCCGACTCCCCCCGGCAGGAGAGGTAATCAGCCACCACCATCTATTCCCCCGGCCTGTGGACTACCTCGAATTTAAAGGGCTGAAGGGATAGATACCAATGAGTGATACGCATGTTGGCATCATTCATGTGGTGGAGCCACTGGAGCGGGGCATGACTGGAACAGAGGGTAAATGGGTGTCCTAGCAGGTAGTAGCAGAGAGTGAGGACCGCCCACTTGATGGCCAGACACTCCTTTTCTATGGTGCTGTACTTTGACTCTCACATGGA
>JAODVO010000010.1:15695910-15709979 GCA_025400055.1 Notarius lentiginosus
GTAGTCAGCTGGGATAGGCTCCAGCTTGCCTGCGACCCTGTAGGACAGGATAAAGCGGCTACAGATAATGGATGGATGGAACTGTGTTGCACTGTACCTGGGACTTTGACCAAAGGATATGGTCTGTCGTAACAAAATGGTTACCGTCACGGAACACCCCAAAACTGTCATCATCATATTCCTCTTAAAATGGACAATGACTTACTGTAAATGCCCCTCCCTCTGTAAGGGGTGGCTCTGATTTTAACCTCTCTCTTCTATATTCTAACTATTTTTTTTAAAGAGGTCCTATGTCAGGGAATGTTCTGTTCTTGCTCTGTAAAATGAAAAAACGGTGTTGCATAAAAAGATGGAACACTGAGTCATCTATATTTTTCCCCCACTTGGTAACTTGAAGACACGAACACAACTGCAGTTCAAATTCCAACTTCCCATTTCAGAGTTGTATCGAACGTGGCAGTATTTCACCATTACTAGCCAATCAGAAACATAATTCAACATAAACAGGAAATACTACATCCATGATCCAAACATGCAAAGGTGCGTGGAAGCGGCACTTTTCCTCCAGTGCAATATATTTGCTTCAAGTTAGGTATATTTTAACTGTAGATGGATAAGCATAAATCACAATAAATAAATAAATACTATCCAATGCCCCATTACAGTACATGTGTTGTTCTAACCCAATACCTGATCTGCAGTTTTAAAAGTCAGACTCACCTACATTCAAAGCTTCTGTAGGAAATAAAGTTAAATCTTGATGAATCCAGTAAAACGTGAAGTGCAAATTAATTTAAAGAAATGAAACCGAAAGAAAACAAGTTGGATGTGATAAGGGGGACAGAATCACATTAAGAAATGAAAACAAACTGTCAATGAGTTCGGCACTGTCGTAAAAATCCCCCTAAATATTTTACGACATTTGTGATGGTTAATGTGAACCATTCAAAAGAAAAATACAATAAAACGTCCCAATGAAATGAAGATTCACCACAGATATTTATTTTACTGAGGTATTTGATCACCATTTCTCTGATTTTGATGAAGTCTAATAATCTATAATTAGATATTACAATACTAATTACAACACACACACACACACACACCTGCTGTGCTTAGCTTCCCCAAAATTTTGTAAACAGTAACACAGCCGGATCACTGAGGGGATTGAACTAGTTTTGTTGAAACTTTATTGATGTAACTCTTGAATAATTACTATAAAAATGGTGATTTTCAACAAACATTCAACTTATCCCATCGGGCAGGCAGATGCAGATTTGGCTTGTCTGGACCATACATTTGGTTGTCCTGGACAGTCGGACTACCGTTAATGTTAAGCCCTGAAATTCAGGAATTGTTTAGGGAAAAACTATATTGGTGTTTCAGCATGGTACCATGTCTTCTGAGATGGTCAGGTGTCCACATACTTTTGGCCACAGTGTACATTAAGTGCTACAGCATTACTGTAGATAAAGCAGTTAAACGCCTTGGTTGAGAGTAGTCTGTCAAACACAAATATGCAACCAACAGCAGTGCTGCATTCAGAAACTAATTTTGGTGAATAGCCAGAGGCAGATGAAGAAAATTTGTGCAAAAACAAGCAAAAAAACATTATACACCAGCAAAGTGGTCTTAAGGTAGGATTTGTGCAATAAATATATCCTCGCAACAGCTGCTGTGTCTGATTTACAATTTACATCACCACTGCATCACACACCTAAATAACATCTGGTCAACTGGTCCTGTGAGGTCCCATATTTACAGCACTTGATCCAACCTGATGTCCTACTTGTGGCTGAGCTTCTCATTGCTTCGTTCCTGTGGAGCATGGCTCCATATGGACAGTCAAGTAAAGATACTTAGAAGATGGTTAGGGGAAATTAATACAAACAGTTTTGTGGTGATGGCTTAGGACTACAGTTGCCATTATAACTTGGACTGCAGTTGTCATGAACAGTTTTACACTCAAGTCCCAATCAATGAACAGCTGATAACTTCAACAAAATAGACTTCATGTCAAAACTACAATGAGTCTCCTGATTACACAGTTGCACTTTTTGATCATATAGGACACACTTATAGAAGTGAGTTATTTATAATCACGCTATTTGTTATCAACCAAATGAGGATGGGTTCCCTTTTGAGTCTGGTTCCTCTCAAGGTTTCATCTTCATGTCATCTGAGGGAGTTTTTCCTTGGTACCATCACCACAGGCTTTCTCATTAGGAATAAATTCATATTTATGTTATTCTATGAAGCTGCTTTGTGACAAAGACTATTGTTAAAAGTGCTACACAAATAAAGTTTACTTGAATTGACTGATATGTTTTCATTTTTGAGGGATGAGAGAGACTGGCAGATAGACTCAGAAATGTTATGCTGCTGTAAACGTGCAAATCAGAAGACCATTTATTTTATGTATCTTTGTACAAACCAGGGCTGTTTTAGTATCACTGCAAACAAGGTCATGCTGAGGGTAGACTATCATCTCCAATTATCAGGACATATTTCAGCCCAGAGAGAATATCAGAGGCTCAGTGTGTTATGAAACACAGACAGCAATTTGATTATGGGTGTATGGGATGAAGTAGCCCACTGTTTGGCACCAGTTCTCTCCCTCTGTTCCTCTCTCCTGTTTCAGCATATCTAACACCTTCCTTACACCATCTGGTTTTCAGAAAATGTTTTCTGTTAAAGATGAATGCATACTTGTGCAACATGTGTTCAGACTGTGGATGAATATCCTTTGTTTCCAAAACCAGACAATCAGACCAAAATTTCAGTCTTGGTAATGAACGTTATTACTGTGTTTTTTAAACATTTTACATGAAATTGCCTGTTGTGTCAGAATAGGATTTGTTAATGCAATATTACAAGACAAACTTATTGACTTGTTGCATCTCTTTTGGATCTACTCTCTTTTATCTTCTAACCATCTTTACAAGGATTGACCTCCTAATTGACCCTTTCCTTTTAAAGCTGGTGCCAACTGTCACCCCTATTGGTGGTTATACAGAGGCACCTCAATGTGAGGTCCAGCCTGCAACAGCCTACCTCCTTTTGAGCTCACTAATGGGCCATTGTAGATTTAATCTGCCTTCACTTGACATGGTGACATTGTCAAATCCCCTCAAGGCTTCCCCAGAGCTCTAGATGCCAGAGCAGTTCCTTTATATTGATCTCAGACAGGTTTTGCAGTTTTCCTAACAATAGTTTTGCTCAGAGTCTGGTCAGGGGGCTACACTTGGAGCAGGATGAAAGAGGTGACATCCTGAACTTAGACAATCCAGAAATGCTGACAAAGTGAATATGGGACAAGAAACAGAGCAGACTTCAAGACACAAAGTCTCATGCAGCCAAGGTTCACGTTAATCATTATGCATGTTGCAACGTGTGGTTACAGTGGACAATAAGAGTAAATAAGCCAGGTCTTTACTGAAGTAGTGAGGAGCCATAGCCTGTGGCTGTCTTTTTCTCCTTCTTTATTATCCCCCGCCCAAACGAAGTTTGGCAGGGGATATAGAAACGGGTTCCGTCCGTCTGGCTGTCTGTCTGGTCACATTTTCGTTTCCGGGCCATATCTTTAAAACTACTGAAGATATCTTCATGAAACTTTGTATACCTATTAAGCAACATGTGATCTGGTGCCTTTTGCTATTTTGGATTTTTGAAAAAAAGTATTTTTCAAACATTTACATGAAAAATAGATTTTGACTTAGTTTCTATGAGCAATGTTCATTTCCGGAGCATATATCCCAAACTATTCATGACATGGATTTGAAACTTGGCATGCATGTTAACAAGGTGATGTAGCTGTGCCTTTTCATACTAAGAAATTTGAGAAATTTAAAATTTTCATGTTTCCATGGAAACAATTTCAGACTTGGTCTCTCCGGTTAGTCTGAGGGGTAGGTTTTGTTTCCGGAGAAGAACTTGAAAACTATGAGTGGTATGGTCTTGAAAGTTGGTATATGTGTTGATTAAGTAATGTATATGTGCCTTCTGATACTAAGAAATGTGAGAAATTTTAATTTTTACCTCACCTAGACCAAAGGTCCGGTGGGCTTGTGCCATGGGCTGCTGAGATCAGTGTAAAGAGGTAGGGTTGGTTTCCTGCAGCAGAGCTTGAAAAATGTGACAGATAATATCTTGAAACTTGGTATATAGTTGGTATACAGGGTGGGGGACATAGATGACACTTTCTTCTTGTCACTTTTGAGTGTGAGGCACTGAAACAGATATGGTCTTTATGAGATCAAAGGAGCATCTTTATTTATTTATTTACTTGTTTGTATGTGAATGCATGAGTGGGTGTTTATGTGCAAAGGCCAAGGGTTAGTGACTACATGTATGTATGGTCGTATTTGTACTGTAGAATTTGTTTTATAGGCTTTTTTTAAAAGAATTATAGCTAGTGGATTGAGGATTGTGGCAAATTGTTCCCAATTACTGATCAGAATAAATCACAACATAACACAACACAGTTATGTAATTAACATAGGCAGACAGATTGCTTAAGATCATTCCAGCCCTCTGTGAAATGTTATGAAATCCTTTTTTAATAAAGTTAAATTTTTCCCCTGTGAAGACATGCTATCCTTGACAACCCCAACATCTCACATTTTGCCTTCATATATAATCTACTGGCTTAATGCATGTTCATCCTTAAATTAGCAGTCTTAAACAAGCTGCTCATCATTGTATGCAGTTGAATAACTTTCCAGCATGAATGAATGAATCATTTATATTCATGTATTCTCATTTCATCAAGACGTGACATTTGCAATTTGGTAAAAAGTTGCTTCAGACTAAAAGTGCACGCTCTTATCCGAAATCCCTCCAGGGCATCCTCCTCTGTGTGTAACTAACTAGGACAGGGATCAAGCTGAGAGCGTAACAGTGAAGCCTTCTTATAGGAGGACAATAGCTTGAGTAAGGATCGAAACAAGGAGAAGCAGAGAACAGGACAACACTCACTGTATTCCATTCCATGAGCATACTGGTGCAGGTTTAAGAAGTAGGAATGATATTGTAATTAAATGATTCATAGATATGAAGTTACAAGAAATCAAAGAGTTCAGAACTTTTGACTTTTCCTAGAAAGGCATTAGAAATAGTTTGTTGGGCCAGGTGCTGGTCTCTTGCAGACATTTCCAGGTCTTTCAATAAAGCACAGAATTTAGATTTAATATTTTTTGATGGCTGGCTTGTGTGCAACATGAATAAAAAATAGAAACAGAATTATCCATCTTCTTTAACCTCTGTAAGCAACTCTTTATTGGGAGTTAACATTTCTGTTTGTCAGATTTGTTTTTTTTGTGTTACTGTTGTGATGCCAGATTCCCCCTTTATAGTGTGCTAATTTTGCAGTGTTACACATTTCTGACAATTTGGAAACTATATATCTATATATTTCAGAAAACTAAGTGCACCCTGGGGCGGCACTTTGATTTAGTGGTCAGCACCATCACCTCACAGCAAGAAGGTTCTGGGTTTGAGCCCAGCAGCCGACAGGGGCCTTTCTGTGTGGAGTTCCTCTGGGTGCTCTGGTTTCCCTCACAGTCCAAAAACATGCAGGTTAGGCTCTTCCCTGCCATAATTTCTCAGGACACTGGGATTGGGTTACAAGAGCTCCATGCAGCCATGGCTGACAGGAAGGCGTGGCATGATGTGGTAAGAGGAATCTCGGCCAAGGCTGGCTCTAAATTGACCATAGGTGTGAATGTGAGTGTGAATGGTTGTTTGTCTCTGTGTCAGCCCTGCGATGGCCTGGCGACTTGTCCAGGGTGTACCCTGCCTCTCACCCATAGTCAGCTGGGATAGGCTCCAGCTTGCCCATGACCCTGCACAGGACAAGCGGTTACAGACAATGGATTGATGGAGATTTGTGCCACTTGAACACAACTAAATACTCTGCACTTAACATTTTAGTCTTTCTGCTTTTTAACTGAACACTGGGTCACTGAGCTGTTACTTAAAAAACTCATTAGCCAATCGAGACGCACCCTTGGAAAAACCCGTCCACGCTCAGAGGTTTGTGCCAGAATTACAAACAAAAGGCAGGCATCGCAATCAAGAGCAAAATTCTTGATTTTCCCAAGAATCAAGAATTTCTTCTTTATGAGGCTTGAGTTTCCCAAAAGCCTCATAAAGGAGATATGCAGAACCATGGCCTCATTTTTTGTTTATAAATTCATATAGGTGGCAGTCTGAGCGAATGACCTTGAGATCTGTGATGTCACAGCAGGAAGGCTATCAGTCTCATGGCCATTTTTGCTATACTAAAACACAGAGCTGACTGCAACTCCAATCCTCCATTTTGAGCTAATTTATCGCCATGCCATGTTGATGTGTTGCTGGCGGGTGCAGCAACACGACAGAAGGTGGATTTATATTGCATTCATGGCCCAAGAATGTTCAAACTGCAACGATTTGGATGCGTTTTGCGAGAAATTCACAGGCACATTTTACTAATGACTCATACAAAACCTCTGATCTGTTGAGAAGCGTTGGCTATAAGCCCGTATTGAAAAAGGGTGCAGTACCAGCAATTAAAGGAAAAGAAAACTACAAGAAAAAGAAAGTAAGTTCAGTTGCACCAGTTCTCCCGGAGTGTGAGCCGAGCAGTAATGGCAGAGTACTTAGTATGGGATTTCCGGTTTGGCCATGAGAGGATAAGCAGCAGGAAAGCGGAGCTCCCCACATATCTTTTCAATGACCTTGAAATAACGCAATTGAGGGCATATCTCCACCTAACTGTCTATCATTTGTTACAAATATTGTTTTATATCACATTTAACTCGGATTTTTCACTGACAACATGGCTACAAGAGCTGCTTCGTCGAAAACTCCAGCTGCAAAACTCGCCGCCATGGCTGGTAACGTTAGCTCTCCCAGAGATAAAACTTCGGAGACCGTTTCTATGACCCAACTTGTCGCTGAGTTCGGTAAACAACGAGCTTCCTTGAAAGAGGACATATCGAGTTTAATTAAAGAAGCCATCGTCCCTCTCCAAGCATCGGTGAGTGCTTTAACAGAGACTGTAACTGATTTCCAGACACGACTGACCACCACTGAAATGCTGGCTGGGGATAACTTCGCAGCTCTAACTGTAGCAGAGAAAAAGATAAAACATCTTGAGGAACAAAACGTGATGCTCCTCGACCGAGTAGAGGACCTTGAAAATCGATCACGGAGGGCCAATCTGCGGATATTAAACGTCCCGGAGGACAGCGAGAAGGGACAGCTAACGGTGAACTTTGTATCCGACATGCTAATGGAAGCCATGCCAGGCGTCTTTGATAAACCACCCGAACTGGAGCGAGCCCACCGCTCACTTGGCAAAAAGCCCTCTGAAAGAGTCCCACCTCGCCCTTTGATTGTGTGCTTTCACAAATTTCAGGAAAAAGAAAAGGCTTTGAATTGGGCAAGGGCGCACGACGTGCAGTTTAGAGGGATCAGCCTACGGATTTACCCTGACTTGACGAAAACACTCGCAAAAAAACGGGCGGAATTCAAAGATGTTAAACGGCTGCTATATCAAAAGAAGGTGTGGTTCAGGCTGCGCTACCCAGCGCAACTCCGAGTGAAATTCGGCGACAAAACATTCAACTTCTCTTCCCCCCAAGAGGCTCAACAGTTCTACGACAGTCAGATTGCAACGTACCAACCACCTTTGGAGGGGCAAAGACAAGGAGGCCAGCAGATGGAGGAGGGTTAAGCTGAACTTTTTCATTTATTATTAATAACAATGACGGAGTAGAGGACTGTTAAAACTTAATCAGGTTAGTGAAAGAGTAACTGGAATTGTGATATGTAACTCAACTAAGAGAAACTTGTTAACTTCAGCAGGTGGGGAGATGCCTGCATGCGTGGCATTATTTTGCATATGGGGGCCGTATAGGCAAACATTGTGAATGCACTACTGGGAGTTTAAGAGTAGGGGGACTGCGGTTCGTCTTTGTTCTGTGGATGAACCTAGTGTTTGTTTTTTCTGGTTCTTAAATAGGGGTAATGGGGGAATGCCAAGAATATTTAGTTTTTATTTTACTTTATTATCATCATTATTATTATTACTGTTTCTCTCTATTTTACTAAATGCTATCCCAGGAACTACAGCTGATATCTCAACATATATGGTTATGTGGCAGACTTTGCTGTTTACATCGCGCTCTCACACACATGATACAGCCTATATAGTCACTGAAACATAATGGAAAGTAGGAATATGTCAGGAGGGTCTGTAAGATTCATTAGTTGGAACGTTAGAGGTATGAATGGGCCGGTGAAAAGAGCCAGAGTATTTACGCACTTGAAAAGACTGAATGCTGATGTAGCATTTTTACAGGAAACTCACCTTCGTTCGCAGGATCATCACTTGTTAAGAAAATCATGGGTAGGACAAGTTTATCACTCAGATTTCAACAGCCGGGTAAGAGGAGCAGCCATAGTGATACATAAGAGAGTGTTATTCACTGCTTCAAAAATAATTTCTGACTCCCAAGGGCGCTATATTATGGTAGCAGGTCACCTTTTTCATATGCCTGTAGTATTAGTAAATGTGTATGCCCCAAATTGGGATAACCCTGATTTTTTCAAAAAGATTTTGACCTCACTTCCTAATTTAAACACACATGCTTTAATATTTGGAGGGGATATGAACTGTGTAATAGATACTACTTTGGACCGCTCCAACCCCAAAATAACTCCTGTGTCAAAGATGTCTAGGGAATTATCCAATATTATGAACCACATTGGATGCACTGACCCGTGGAGATTTTTTAATCCTGGAAAAAAAGAATTCTCTTGTTTTTCACATGTTCATCAAACTTACTCTAGAATAGATTATTTTTTCATTGACAAAAACCTTCTTTCTGCTGTAAACACTGTACAATACTCTGCCATAGTTGAGTCTGATCACGCACCTCTCATTCTTGAAGTAAACTTTGCCCTCAATTATTCTACAAAACCAACTTGGAAACTAAATGCGACATTACTTTCAGATGATAACTTTTGTGAATACATATCCAAAACAATAGATGACTTTCTTTTAACTAACCAGTCAGATTCAATATCTCCATCAATACTCTGGGAGACATTGAAGGTTGTTCTGAGAGGACACATAATATCATTTATGGCCTCAAGAAGTAAACAGCGAAAACAAACAAAAGACACATTATTAAACAATATTCTAAAGACTGACCAGCAATACTCTCTAACACCAACTCCAGAATTATACAAAGAAAAATTGAACTTGAAATCGCAATATGAATTGCTGTCTACAGAAAAGACAGAACAAAATTTATTGCGATCACGTGCTTTTTTCTATGAAAATGGGGAGAAGGCAGGTCGGCTTTTGGCTCACCAATTAAAGAGTAGATCTGCATCCAAGCATATTTCAACCATCAGAAAAAATCAACAAGAACTGACTATAAACCCTCAAGAAATTAACAACACATTTAGAGATTACTATCTAAACCTATATTCTTCAGAGTATCCCCAAGATACTTCTCATATGGCAGAATTTTTAGCAAACATTGATATTCCATCAGTGCCTCAAGATGATATGGAAAATTTGGAAAAACCACTAGAAGCGAAAGAAATACAAAGCGCAATAACGGATATGCAGAGTGGGAAAACACCGGGGCCTGATGGTTTTCCAGTGGAGTTCTACAAAAAATTTGCCTCTAAACTCATCCCTTTATTGTTAAACATGTTTAATCACTCTTTTGAACAATCATGCTTACCACAAAGCCTCACTGAAGCCCTTATTACGGTCTTGTTGAAACCAGGTAAAGATGCTACTGACTGCGGCTCTTATCGACCAATATCTCTGCTCAACACAGATGTCAAGATACTTTCAAAAGTCTTAGCTGCCAGGATAAATAGTATAATTTGTGATATAATATCAGAGGACCAAACAGGCTTTGTCAGAGGCCGCCACTCTTTTGTGAACATACGTAAACTCTTAAATATAGTACATTCACCTGCGTCCAGGGACATACCAGAAGTGGTGGTGTTCCTGGACGCCGAGAAGGCCTTTGATAGGGTGGAATGGGGGTATCTGTTTTCAGTTTTGCAGAAATTTGGCTTTGGTCCAAAGTTAATTTCTTGGGTCCATCTACTATACTCATCTCCAAAAGCTGCTGTAATCACGAATGCACTGCGATCAGAATATTTCCCTTTAGCTAGAGGAACACGCCAAGGCTGTCCTCTCAGTCCATTGTTGTTTATCATCGCAATAGAACCATTGGCAATAAAACTCAGATCTACACCTTCAATACATGGGATATATAGAATGGGGATGGAATTTAAAGTTTCTTTGTATGCTGATGATCTTTTAATTTATATAGCAGACCCCCTGGTATGTACACCTGTGATTCTTAATATTCTAAACAATTTCAGTAGCTTTTCTGGATATAAAATCAATTATTCAAAAAGCATTTGTTTTCCTATAAATAAGAAGGCATCAACAATCCTGGAGGCAGACCTGCCATTTTGTTTTTCAAAAACAGGATTTAAGTATCTAGGCATAAATGTGACCCCCTCTTTTTCTGACTTATTTAACGCAAACTTCTCCCCTATTTTTGAGAAATTGAAGCTTGACCTTCAACGCTGGAATACTTTGTGTTTAAGCTTGGCAGGGAGAGTTAATTGTATTAAGATGAACATACTGCCTAGATTTCTGTATCTATTTCAAAACTTGCCTATTTTTCTCCCCAAGTCATTTTTTCGTTCAATAAATGAGCGACTGTCACATTTTCTTTGGGAAGGTAAGATCCCTAGACTACGTAGGGCATTTCTGGAAAGGCCAAGAGCTGAGGGTGGTCTTGCTCTTCCCAACCTAATGCGCTATTATTGGGCAGCAAACCTTCAAAAAATCATTTACTGGTTTCAGGCCCCTAAAACGGGTTGGTGTGCTGCAGAAGGGAAAAGCTGCAAACAGTCATCACTTCTTGCCTTAATCACCTCGAAACTACCTCTGTCTCCCACCCGTTTCTCCTGTAGTCCAGTGGTGGTTTCTACTTTGAGAATATGGATACAATTCAGGCAGACATTAAAGCTAACTGACATGTCCATATACAGTCCAATCTGTAACAATCATCTGTTTCCCCCTGCAGAAATAGATGACTCTTTCAGACAGTGGAGGCACAATGGTCTAATTACTTGCAAGGATTTATTCATGGATAAAGTCTTCCCTAATTTCACAGACTTTTCAAATAAGTTCTCTATTTCTAAATCTAATTTCTTCCGATACCTTCAAATTCGTCATTTTGTTCAAACTTTGGTTCCATCATTCCCTCAAATTCCTGAAAGGTCAGTGATAGATGACATACTTCAAAGGCCTGTAACCTGGCGTGGTCACATTTCCACCATTTATAAACTCATTATGTCATCTGAAAATCTAACAACAAACAATATCAAAACCAAATGGCAAGAAGAACTTGGTACTGACATATCAGATATCGTCTGGGACAGAGTGCAGAGCTGGGTTAACGGAACCTCTTCTTGTGCACGCCTTAATCTAATTCAGTTTAAAGTGTTTCATCGGATGCATTTTAGTAAGGCGAAACTAGCCCAGATATACAGTACCTTGGATGATACTTGTGATCGTTGCAAAATAGCCAGGGGGGATCTAACCCACATGTTCTGGGCTTGTCCCAAACTGACTGAATACTGGACGTCAATATTTGAAATACTAAATGAAGCGTTTGGCTTACACTTACAGCCCAACCCTGCAACTGCTATATTTGGGGTAGAGGGAGAAGATGGGATAATACCTAGTAGTAAAGAGAGTGTTATAGCCTTTGCAACTCTTATAGCACGCAGGAGGATATTATTGGAATGGAAATCAGTTACTCCTCCAAAAGTTTCTGTGTGGCTTTCAGACCTTATGATGTTTTTAAAGCTGGAAAAGATAAAGTACTTCCTTAAGGGACACTCTAGCAAGAAATTTTATAAAACCTGGGACCCTCTGTTGACTTATTTTGATAGGCTAAAAACACTTCCTTCTGAATAATACACAGCACTGATGGAACAGCAAGGTCACGTGGCTGAAAATCCTGATTGTTTAATCTATTTATTTTATTTACTAATTATTATTTCATGATATTGTTATTATTATTGTACGTTGTTTTTTCTATTGTTTAGGTTGTTTATTTTATTTTAATTAATAATCTTATTTAATGTTAGGATTATTTTAACTTTTATAATTTCTTTGTCATTATTTTGCTATCTTTAGGATTGAAAATATTGGCATTATTGGTTCTATGGGTGGGAGGGGATTTATTAAGGGAACTTGTGATATAATGTTCTTTAACAACTGTTAAAACTCCTTTAAAAGCAATAAAAATACTTGGGGAAAGAAAAAATTAAATTTAGAAACCTTTGTCACACATACATTACAGCAGAGTGAAATTCTTTCTCTGCATTTTAACCCATCTGAAGCAGTCAAAACACACACACACAGTGTCACCCAGGGAATTTTTTTTTTAGAATTAGAAGCCTTCATTTGATGGCACTGTGTTATTAAGTATGACAGCTGAGGTGTGATTGAGCACCAGTTTGTGAATGGAAGGTGCGGCCAGGGAAGGTGAGTGGCAAAACGATCACACCTAATTAATGCTGTGCATGTGTGTTTTGCAGTGAAAGCAGAGGCCTAATAAAGAGGGAGGAAGCAGAGAGGAGGGAAGCTTCTCTGCAGAGCAGAATCGTGTGTGTGTGAAGTAAACTGAAAAGCTTAAATAAAATTGTTGAAGCAATTAATCCATCTGTCTCCATGCTTCAGTGTCCCACCACCCCCAAAGAAAGTGGTACACTGGTGCTGAAACCAAGAAACACTGACGACATGGAGTCCTTGCCATTTAAGGAGCTCATCCATACCCTTGCTACTGCCCATCAGAGCCAGCACCAGGTGCTGGTTATCCTGCACAATGAAAAGGAGCAACGCTTCGAAGCAGAAGGATTGCCAGGCGTTCCGGAACCTGCTTGTGTTGGCAGGTACCCCATATGCAGTGTCAGCGGGCTTTCCACATGTTAAGTTGACAAAGATGGGATCTCATGACAATCCAGAGGCCTTCCTTGTGCTCTTTGTGTCATGCTCCGCCCTGGACATCCACTCCAGAGATTACGGTTCTCCCACCTCAGCACTGATCCGGATCCGGGATGGGAATTCCATCCTGCCTGCTTCCCCGTTCAGTGAGCACTCACCTGAACTCACTTCCTGGTTTTCACAGCTGCATATTTAAAGGCCATTCTCAGACTCTGACTTTGCCAGAACATCTTATTTGCTACTCTAGCCGTTTCTGTGCCTCATTTGCGTCTCATGTTTTTTTTTGCTCTAGCTATTTTTCTGGTTCATGGTTTTTTTGCACCAAGCGTTTTTTCTTGTTCATGGTTTTTTGCACTAGCATTTTGTCTTTGCCTGTCTCGTTTTTTGTCTCTTTTTACCCAGACTAGTTTTGCCATTTGTTTTTGTCCTGTTTACCTTTTTGCCATGCCTTTTTTCCCCTGGTCCGTGTTCTGCTTTTGGATCCTTATCTCACCACACCTCCACCACCCATAACAGTACGTTCTGGCCAACATGGATCCAGCGGAACTCACCCATCTGAGAACGGCCATCCAGCAACAAGGGACTCTTCTCGGGATGCACCAGCAAGACCTCCAACAGATTACACAGAACCAAGCCACCCTGTCCAACTCACTCAACCTCCTCACCACACAGATGCAGCACTATTAGTGCAGTTTAGTTAGCGCTCTGACAGAGAAGATTATAGTGCTAGAAACACATGTCCAGGCTTTAGAGAAGGTCAGTGAGCATGAGAACAGTGTAGTTTCTGTAAAGAAAAGTCTGGATGCCCTAGGTGGAGGTAGTAATCCCACAACTCCAGCATTAGAGCCCTTATAGCGGGGCGAATGGGTGACAGCTTGGCGGCATAAGCATAGAGCCAAAGCTATCACTGAGGCTCGCCCATGGGAGCACGACTCCTCTGTGTCACGTGTCGAACAGGTTTGCTCTCCTTAGTGATGCACCCACTGAGAAACCTGAAAGAGCTCTGGTTATAGGGGAC
>JAODVO010000010.1:20432934-20446895 GCA_025400055.1 Notarius lentiginosus
GATGCTGCTGGAATCTTAATTTCCCTGAGGGAACCCTCCCAAAGGGATCAATAAAGTTTTATCTAATCTAATCTAAAGGCAATTTTTCAGCACCCATCACTCCTGTGATCTAATGGCACATTGTGTTAGCTAATCTTAGGCTACATCCAAAGACACATAATTCCATACTATTAGTACACAAAAATCAGTATGTAGGTTGTATGAATACTCAGTACACATTTAATAGTAGTCAAACCATACCTGGATGGTCTACTTCATCCATAGTATGCAAACATACCACACTGCACTACACTACACTACACTACAGTACACTACACTACACTACACTATCCCATAATTCAGTTGAATTTGGGCCAAAATGATCTGAAAGAGCTTTCTTCAGACTCATCAGTCTATTGTTGTTTTGAGAAATGAAGGCTATGAAGGCTAATATGTGAGAAATTGGCAAGAATTCAAAGATATTTTACAAAGGGATGTACTACTCCTTTCACAGAACAGCACAAACTGGCTCTAGCCAGGGTAGAAAGTGAAGTCTGGTGCAGAAGGATTTAAAACATCAGAGTCTCTAGTTTGAGAAACAGATGCCTCATCAATAGATAGTGGCTTTATTAAATAGTCACTGCAAAACACCAGTCTCAAATTTAACAGTGAAGAGGCAGCTCTGGGATGTTGGCCTTCTAGACCACTTCAAAGAAAAAGCCACATCTGTGACTCATCAATAATAGGAATTGGTTAAAAGAGCATAGATGTTGCATAGAAGGTGATGGGGAAAAAAAGTGCTATGGACAGACAAATTTAAGTTTGAAGTGTTTGCATCACATAATAACAGAGACGTGTGGAAAAATGAAAAGATACTGGGGGAGTATGACACCATCTGTCAAGCATGGTGGAGGAAAGTCTGGGGATGCTTTGATGCTGGAAAAGTGAGAAATTTGTAGAGGGTAAAAGGAATATAAAAACAAGGAAGGCTACCACTCCGTTTTGCAATGAATTGCCATACCTTGTAGATGGTGCTTGATTGGAACCAATTTCATCCAACAACAAGATAATGAGCCAAAGCACTGCTAAGAACCATGAAATGAAATATCTGCGCATTACCTTGATATAGTGATGGCTAGGATGCTAAAGGTCTGCAAGGCTGTAATTGCTGCAAGTAGAGGATTATTTGATGAAAAAATTTGAAATCACTATATTGTTTTTTCAAAAGGAAGTCATTATTTATAACCATGTCAATATCTTGACTATATTTCCTTTCATTTTGCAACTTATGAATAAAGGTATGTGTTTTCATGGAAAATATGAAATTGTCTGAGTGATTCCAAGCTTTTGAACAGTAGTGTACATTTCAACAAATTATTTTTGGGAATAGTGTTCTGTCATTTTTACAACTTTAGTTGACCATGAAATTGCCCTCAATAATTGTTTGAGTAAGCCAATGTGCCATCTTAAGTTGCACTTCAGGTGTCTTACAGTGCTTGCACTCATGCACCATGTTCATCATCAGTATGGGTGGGAGAGAGGTGGGCCCACTGCTCACCCGGCCGTATCTACTGTGCATATTCTGGCTCCAATTTTCACAAGACGGTAACTAAAATTTTTATCAAAAAAGGATTCAAAACCACACAATGGGAGTAAATGACACCATGTTGTCCTTTCATATGAAAGGACCAGAATGGAGCTGTTGGTAAACAAATTATTTAAAATATATGTGAATAACACTCTATAAATCCTTTTAGGTGAAGCTCCTTTTCATAAAGTTTACGAAGTTGACAGAACCAGTATTGTCAGTATTAAGGGTGCTATAGAATCGAGACCTTTATTTACCTTGGCATGATTGAAAAAAGATAGTTTGGTACATGGAAGTGACAAACCGTGAACCTCAAATGCTGTGGTCTCCTCCTTCAAATACTAATCCTGCATATACAAAAGAGAGTCGTAAAATGGTCCAAATCCAAAACCCTTGTCTGTTTTGTAAGAGTCAACACCAACTACTGTATATTACCATGGACCAACACAACCAAAAGGAAGGTATTGTGAAGAATGAAATAATGACAATAGAGAAACAAAAATGGCAGACTATGTGATGTAAACCTGTGGAAATTCTCTGGAGAAACTCACCAGGTGATGACCAGTTGTCTGCCCATAAAAAAGAAATATGGAGGCAGAGAGCTCATGGAAGATTCAGCAGTGTGCTCATGTGACTTCAGAGACATGGCTTTTGGTTAGAATAAGCTCCTATACATCAAGAGCTTAATAACACAAAATAATCTTCCGGACTTTGACATCAACAAGACATAACTGAGAAGCTAAACAGTTTGGTTGCATTTCAGAGTACATCATATCAGCTCCCGCTTACATTTGATGTAGGCTGTCAAACTGCCTCCCTGCAAACCAGCCAATCAGAGCAGATTAATGAGCCTACCAAAACAAGGAAAACAGCTTATTTCATTCTAGGGCCAAATCATAGGGCTGCATATGGGCATGTAAAAACTTTTTTCCCACCCTGACAAAAGTCACATACCTTCAATTTAGACATCGGAAAATAAATACATTCTATGGCACATTTAAAATATGGGTGTGCAGGGCAGAACATGCATGTTCTCTATATCATTCCTTCCTTGACTCACTATCTCTCAGTTAGACTCAGAAACAGTATGTTACCATGACATTCACTCCCAGTTAAGGAAAACAGTCCATTCCTGTTTAGACACGAGTCCTTCCCTTTAGAGCAGAGATTACTGGCCCCATTCATTCTGCAATCCTTGAACACTTGCTCTCTGTGAATCTCATTCACAGAACATGTTAGGGAAAAGATGGCGACTGACCCTGGGCTGCTAATAGAATTTATACCCAGCTCAGTAGATTTTGAGGCCATACATGTTTTTGCATCATTAAAAGGAGATTTTGTCTTTTATTATACTAAATCAGCAGTCTCAGCATTGTGGCACCAACAGTGTATGTGTGAGATGCTAAAAGCTTTATGAACCAGTTGGATGTGTCCCTGTCATTTTTCCCATCCTCATTTGGGGAAACTAAAATAGATCATATCCTGCCTTTATATGACTCTTGTCATCTGATACAATCAAAATATTTTCAGGCTCTTTATGCCTAAAATGGTGCCATCCAAGTTTGTGGAAGAGAGTTTCCCTATGCATTTGTTCACCCACATCCAGCCAGGTGTAGGTAAGTCCTTTCTCCATGAAACAAATAAATTCATAGATGTATTAGAGATTTTTTAAAGTGATCAGTTTAACTTAAGTGCAAGGAAACACTTTTACCAAAAATCATCCTTTGATCTCCCTTATTCTAGTGACAATTTTCTATCTTGAAGCACTAAAAGAAAAGTTAGATTGGCACATCAGTTTTATAAGTTAATTTCAACATAAAAACACTAAATATTGAATTATTTTCTCTACTCTCCAGTTCATGGAATTTTATTTGGTACACAGAAAGTTATCAGTTACCATCCTGTGTCGATGTTCTGTTTCTATCTATATGGAGAAAACATTTGGTTTGTATGCTTGCTAGCCACTTTATTAGGTACACTCATACACCTGCTGTTTTATGCAGTTATCTAATCAGCCAATTCCTTGTTTAAAAATTTTGAGCAATTTTATATTTGTAAACCACAAGAAAAAAATTGTAACATGAAATGTCCCAACTCTCCCCATCTGGCCATTTTGGGAAAAAAAATCTTAAATCTTAAATAATACCACATATGGTAACTCTATAGGCTAACATACTTTAATTCCTAAAAAAACATACACTCACCAGCCACTTTATTAGGTACACTCATACACCTGCTGTTTTATACAATTATCTAATGAGCCAATCCCTTGATAGCAGCACAATGCATAAATCCTGCAGATACAAATAAAGAGCTTCAGTTAATTAATGTTCACTTCAAACATCAGAATGGGAAAAATTGTGATCTCTGTGACTTTCATTGTGGCATGGGTGTTGGTGTCAGATGGACTGGTTTGAGTATTTCAGAAACTGCTTATCTCCTGGGGTTTTCACACACAACAGTCTCTAGAGTTTACACAGATAGAATGGTGCAAAAAGCAAAAAATACTGAGTGAGAGACAGTTCTGTGGGTGGAAACATCTTGTTAATAAGAGAGGTCAGAGGAAAATGGCCAGGGCTGGGTTTCCCAAAAGCCTCTTAACACGAAGAGCATCTTAACTAGGAGAGAGAGTGTTCATTGTGACGCTCGCGCTACCATTTAACACTGATCTTTGTGCTGCGGTGCTTTTGGGAAACCCACCCCCACATTGGTTCAAGCTGCCAGGAAGGGTATAGTAACTCATAGCAACTCTTTACAACTGTGATAAACAGAAAAGCATCTCAGCATGCAACAGCAGAAGACCACATTGGATTCTACTCCTGCCAGCCAAGAACAGGAATCTTAGAATCAAGAACAAGTTCCTATTAAAGTGGCTGGTGAGTGTATACGGCATTAAAAAAGCCAAATGTTTTAAGGGTTATAAATGCAAATATGATTATGACTTTAAATTATTCATCTGGCAGCCATATGGGCTACATAAATAAGTGAAGATGTATTAGACTGATGCTTCATAACAGCTTTCATACAAATGGACCACCAACACTTCAGGGAAGGAGCGTTCAGTTCTGGGCTCCTAAATGAAGTAGATACAGTAACTGCATTTTTCTAAAGGTAAGATGACAAATAGACACTTTAAAGTAGATTGCTCAATACTATATGAACGTGCTGTTAGTAAATAAACAATCATTTCAAAAATGTCAAATGACGAGTCTCAAATAGTTGATCCTTTTTAGGCCTCTTCTCTATTTCATGGAAAGACAAACAATACGCACTCATCAGCCACTTTGGAAATGTTGAAACTCCTTGTTGATGAAAGAGGTCAGAGAAGAGCAGCCAGACTGGTGACAGCTGTTAACAGGAAGAAAATTTTCAAATTAGCAATGAGTCATGTTACTAGTCACATTTGAAACAGGGAATTTTAAATTCAATCAGAGTTACAATGTTAACGAATAAGTCAGACAATGCACAGACAATTTAGTAAAATCCCCATAGTTGTGGTCTTCACCGATCTTGAAATAAAATCCTGAGTCCTCCATGTCTGAAACTGAGACAAGACCAAATAAAAAACCTTCAAAAAGTGGTCTTAAGACTGATCTCAAGACCAAGACCAATCTCAAGTACTACAACACTAGTACCTAGCCTGTATATAACCTTTGGTCTCATTTATCTGTCATGTTCTTGGTGTGGTTTTGGTTTACCCAGGCATTTATTTCCTCAAAGGTGCACCATCATTAGATTTAATTATATCCCTCAGAATTCATAATACTATTGCCGTAAAAAAACAAAACAAGAACATTTTGTTTACGATCGCTTAAATTACTGGACAAAATGCAACTCTGAGAGTATATGCCTTTGCTGAAGACATGCATTGTGGTTTTTAATGCAGTACAGCATGTTTTGGTTCACTTTATTGACAAAAATGGTTTCTTTGCTGCAACATGTTCTTGAACACCATTTCTTATAATGTCCAGCACTGACTTTCATGCCAGAACCAGAGTAGTTCCTTTTTCAGACAAGCTTCCTAGTTCAACCAATTTAGAGCATTAACAATTCTTCATGAATCATATTTTCTACAGGGTTTTTAAATGCCTTACACTATGGGTCCACCGCGATCAGAAGATCATGAGTTCTACTCATAGTCAGGTCATACCAAAGACCATCATAAAAATGGTACCTACTGTCATCTGGCAAGGCAGATATACTGCAATATAGATGTGAGTAGGGAGGCAAACTCTCGTGTTTACCAGAGGACCAGCCCCCCACTGTAACTCTAGCTATATAATAGGTGAGAGGCCGAGGGCTATAGAAACGGAGATCGGTGCCGCCCAATGTGCCTCAAAAGACTGGTTAGTACCGGGATGGGAGACTGCCTGGGAAGACCAGGTCTTGGCAGGGGAGGGACTTTGACTTGACTCAACACCATGGGTTCATACACATTTTGTTGCAACTGTAAAATAGATTCCACCCACAAATTAATTTCATGAATATTATTTAAATATTTTTTCTATTTATTACATCTTTTTATTCCTGAAATTTTCACTGACATTAGGCCCTAGTTGTCATTATTTATATACTGACTTATCTTTGCATTACTGAGCTTTGGATTAAACCCATTCAGTTCAAGGGACCAGTGAAAAAAGCCTCCGAAGTCAATAATAAATATAATGAGACCATCAATGATGGTGTAGCTCACTCCGGCCCTGTCTAGTCCAGAAGGAATGATCTAAAGTGGGCCACCTTGCATGGTAAATGTTGCAAGCTATATAGACTATATACAAGCTATATATAGAAGTTATAAACACCCTAGGAATGCTGACCTATTTGCCAGAAAGAATCTAAAATGGTGAAGAATTGACCGATTTTTGTTGAACTGCTCATTAAGGCTTAATTAGTCCATAACTTCATTAATAATTGTAATCAAGCAAATCTGGGTAGAAGTTATATGCACCCTAGGTACCCCTATCTTCATTATTAATTACAATTATGCAAATGTGGGTAGACGCTACAGTATATGCACCCCAGGCAGACCTACCTTCCTGCCAAAAAGAATAAAAATCAGTGAAGAATTGAGAAAGAAGAAGCGATTTTTGTGAAATGTGAACGACGACAGACAACACACGATGGCAGAAGGTCAACGCCTGTCAGCTGGATGAGATAATAATAATAATAATAATAATAATAATAATAATAATAATAATAATAATAATAATAATAATAATAAAACCATTCTACCTGGAGAAAATCTTTTAATAGTTAGCTTGCTAGATAAGTGCACTTTGTTCATACAGTGAATGAAATGTTTTGATCAAATTGTTGGTTACATACCAGAGCAAAACAGAGATGCAGCTAATGGATTCGGTTTGCAAATAGTCTAGTAGTCAAATTATCCCTGACACACATGTGACATCACGTACACTGAAGAGATAACAGTTCTAATTAAAAGAGCACTTGAAGATCACAAATCTCCACCAAGGACAATCGTCAACTCTTCTATGAAATGCAACTTCAACCATTTTATATGTCTGAATATGCTTCCAAATTTATAGACTTATGTGTCTACATGTGTATCCCAGAGAAATCAGTGGTACCCATGAATGTGGATTGTGATATTGCATCATCGTATTTCTACATTGGCTATGTTTTGTCATTATTGAACTTTACTGCCATCTACTGGATTTTAAGATGTATGACATTATTGAGCACAAATTTCTGCCAAGGCCAAATGCCATATCACACAACATTAGCAACAGTGATGTGGAATATGTGGATCTGCCCCCAAATGTAATGGGTCCTTCCTTGGCCTATTTTATACCCTTCTACCAAGTTTCATGGAAATCAGGTTGGTAGGTTTTGCTCAGTCTTGCTTACGGGCAGACAAACAAACCAACCGCACCGAAAACACAACCTCCTTAATGAAGGTAATAATCTATAAAAGCTGTGAGCACTTTTAAAAATATAAATTAAATGATATTTTTATTGGACTTGTAATGACTGCTGAGTGGGCGGGGTTTCTGAATAGCCTGTCTGTCTGTGAGCAGTGAATAAAGGCTGGTATAAAGACAGCCATAGTTTTCGTGGTGATATTTATTATTTTTATATTTTAATTATTATATGGTAAATATAATGTAGCTTCCAGTAAATCAGTCAATAACAGTTGCTTTTAGACAGTCAGTGCATGGGTGTCTTTCAGTGGAGTTGGAAAAGGGATCTGTAAATGCAATTTTTTCACTTCAGACTTTAAAATATTCAAACTTGTAGTTGTGCTTTTTCAAAAGAGGAACATGTTTCAGTTCATTAAAGCTTGTAGTAGGCAAAACTACATGCAATAGTAGTAAATGTCAAAATTTCAAACGGTGAATGGTTTTCCCAGGACAACACACATAGTTTTGGTGCTTTTTTTTTCAGATATTTGACGAGGAATTCAGCATCCTATACCTGGACCAAGGAGGTGCACTCGTGGCTATCCAACACACTCCTCTCCCTATCAGACACTTATGGTAATAATACAAGCTTATCATGTGTTATCTTTTATGAATATGTTGCTCGCTGAGTCAATTCAAGCTTACAGAATGAGTTTACTGTATAAAATGTGTAAATGTTTGCCTTAATCTCAGTGGGCTGTTTAATACTCTCAATAGAAGGCTGAATTGTAATGCACTGAAGTCATCAGGCTGGCACAGTCTGGCTTTTTCAATTACTGTAGTAGTCAGGCATGTCGAGGAAATGAGGTCTTTTCAAAGCAAAAGCAGTGGTGTGGTGCATAAAAACAGTTAGCTGTGTGTGTGTGCGCAATGCAATGTAATGTTTGTGTTTCTTCACAGGTTGAGTTTCGATGAGGGACGGGTATGGAGTAAATATAGCTTTACATCTTTGTCGCTGTTTTTGGACGGAGTTTTGGGCGAGCCAGGGGAAGAGACGCTGATTATGACGTATGTATCTTTAAAAAAAAATTAGATGGATGGATGGATGGTTTTTTATCCCCCGCTGGCTGAAAGGCCCGAAGGGGGATTACGTCATGGCAATATCTGTCCATCCGTCCTGGGAAGGGTGCTCATTTTCTGAAATCAACTCCTCTCACAATTTTTGGAGGAATTTCATGAAACTTGGCAGAATTATTTGTTATACATCGGTAGTACGCAGAGTTTAATTTTGTTCAATTCAGTCACATTTTACCAGAGTTACAGCCCTTAACAAAATTATACTTTGAAAATTTAATGAGAGTGTGTTTTCCTTCTGAAATCAACTCCTCTCACAATTTTTGGACGAATTTTTCAAAGCTCGGCAGAAGGCCTTGTTATATGACGCTAATACACATATTGCAATTTAATTTTGTTTGTGAAAATTTGACCAGAGTTTTGACCCTTGATGAAATAACTTGTACTTTGACAATTTCATGAGGGTGTACATTCTTCTGAAATCAACTCCTCTCACAATTTGTGGAGAAATTTCACCAAACTTGGCAGAAGGCTTTGTTATAGGACATTTATACGCATATTGAAATTTTGTTTAATTTGGGCAAATTTTACCAGAGTTATGCCCTTGATTATAAATAAACTTGTACTTTGGCAATTTCATCAAGGTGTGCTTGTTTTCTGAAATCAACTTCCCTCACAATTTTTATTATCCTCCACTGGCCGAAAGGCCAGAAGGGGGATATGTCGTGGAGATGTCTGTCTGTCCGTCCCAAGAAGGGTGCTCACCTTCTGAAATCAACTCCTCTCTCAATTTTTGGAGGAATTTCACGAAACTTGAGAGGATTCTTTGTTATATGTCGATAATATGCATATTGCAATTTCGTTCAATTCAGTCACATTTTACCAGAGTTATGGTGCAGTTGCCAGTGGGGCATAATGTGCTCTCCGAACACTCTTATCATTTATTCAGGTGAGCAGCTTCTTCAACAAACAGCAACTGAAAAGCTGAAGATGAGTGCTGATAGAGTTAATGCTTTGTGTTCATCAGAGTTCAGGTGTGTGCCTGTGCATCTGTAACGAACAAGTTGCCATCATTTCCCTCTTTTCTCTCACTAATAAAGGATGGATTTCTTTCAAGGTCTCACCAAACATCAAAACAACCCCTTCTGCATTTTGATCAGTGCAGTGTAGATCAATGTGCAGGAGAGCAAGCCATGCATGCAGGCCTATTTTCAGCTCTTCCAATCAACAAGGGAAAAACCAGAAGACAAGAACTGTGGAACTCAGAGACTCTCTACCATGGTTTTATTTTTTATTTTTACTTTTAGAAATTGCATAATGAGCTGTTGGGGCCTACAGGCATGAGCAACATTTTCATGTAGCATCTTTATTGTCATTTGATGGTGTTTACTAAAAAAGATTGCGAAATAGTCATTAAGATAGGCCATTATGTCATGATCCAAGGTTAAGCCTTAGTACTCATCAAAACTGTATCGATTTAAAGGAAGACTTTGTCCAAAAATGCTGAAAGCTACTTATTGCACCAGTTAGCATCATGCAAATGAGATCATGGCAACGGGTCCTTATTAGCATTCACTGGCACATTAGGCATTTTGGGCAGAAATATTCCTTACTTTGTGAATTTTTTTCTTGTAAGGTCAAACCATGGGTGTTTTTTTTTTTCTTTCTTTCTTTCATTTCCCCAAGGCCTAATAATGTCAAAGGTTTGCTTGTATTTCAGTCAGGTAATGACTGTCTAGGGCTGACAAGACACATGACAGATGCATTGCTGGCATGTCAAAATAATCACTTGTGTCAGTGAAGACCCAATATGGTGGCTCTCGAACAGCACATGGTGGCTGATAGGATTCTCTTTATTTGCAGAATTTTCGGGCATGTCAGTCATCGGTCCGAATGGCAGCTGGTGAAGATCGACTTCAGGTCTATTTTTAACAGGCGATGCACTGAGGCAGACTATCAGACTTGGCACCTCCATAACCAGGTAAGACTTTCAATATTAAAGTCCAAATTTTGGAGAGACACGTCCCTATTTTTAACTGACCTCAGAACCGAAGCTTGTTTTTTTTTTTGCTAGCTGTTTTCACTTTTCACTGGATTCCCTGAATTACCAAAACTACAATTCCATGAATCAGAAAACATTATACATGTATGCAGCTTAGGACATGTAGATATGCCTCTAATTATAATGTACTATGTCTTTAGAAATAAAACATTAAATTATACAGCTCCTGATTGATGAAACCAAGAAGACACAACACGACATCAAAACCAAAAATCCACCAGCAGAACAAATAACACAATAGCGTAACGGGATCAGGACACTTCGTCCAATGTCCAAAGCCTTTTTCATACACACTATCAATTATTTTATATTTCAGGTGTTTGCTTGTTTGAAAAAGAAGAATTCTCAATAGAATTTGACCAAAGCAGAAAACATTTTTGTCAAGCAAACGGTGTAAGATTTAATACGATCCAGACTGCTTCAAAAATTAACAACTCTGCCAACGGAGCTCACAGCAAGGGCATATTTTACAGGCACCTTCCTCTAAGCCTCCCCATTTGAAAGAGCATGGTCTCAGGTCTGTAGGACCACACCTTGGCCTGGTATTTGCGAACGAAGCCCCCGTGAGGGCACTGCCCCGCACCTGAAGATTTAATATGATCCAGACGGAAACATAGACATGTAAGCAAGTAGCCTGCAATGACAAGGGAGTTAACTCATCCCATGGTCAGCAAGTGGCACGGGCCAACATGGTTACCCTCCTTAGTATGCTCTTTAATGTCGAAGCGCACATATTATGGCACTCATTTGCTTTACAAAAATGTGTTTTGTTTCGGTCAAATTCCATTGAGAATTCCTCCTTTTTTTGAACAAACAAATACCTGAAATATAGAACAATTGATATTGTGTATGAAAAAGGCTTTGGACAAAACATCTCGGTCAAAAAAGCATTGGACAAAATGACCTGTATTCAGCTAAACCAATAACATAACAGCAAAACTAAAAACAAGACAGCAAAACCAAGAATATGACAAGAAAGTTAAAACATGACAATAAACCCTAAAACACAACAGTGGAAACAATAACACGATAGCAAAACCAAAAACAAGATAGCAAAACAAAACTGTTTGTTTGTTTATTTATTTGTTTGTTAAATCAGTAAGGACCTCTCCTTTATGTTTTGAGTTAATGTTGTGTTTTGCTTTTGCTATTGTGTTTTCTGCTGTTCCGTTTTCTGATTTTCTTAATGAATTTTTATGAACCACCATAAAAAATGCCCTCAAATTGTTTTAATCAGGGTTGAAGCATTAAAATTCTGAAGAGCTCTATATTTCCTTTTGTGAGAGCAATGTTTGTTACCTCCGCCAAGGAGGTTATGTTTTCGGTAGCGTTGGTTTGTTTATTTGTTGGTTTGTCTGTTAGCAACATGACGGAAAAAGTTATGAACGGATTGCTCTGAATTTTTTTCCAGAGGTGTGACTGGGCACAGGTAACAAGCCATTACATTTTGGCAGTGATCCGGATCACCTTCTAGATCCCGGATTTTTTTTTAAAGTATTCTTGGCGGAGGTCTGCGCTCTCCGAGTGCTTTTCTAGTTTTGGTGTGTTTTCTAACCCTTCCTTCAGACTTGTACAGACAGATTAGGTCGAGCACATGGTCAGGCTCTGCGGAACACTGGTGCGAGTTAAGTGCTTTACTCTAATATCAGAGCAGGCAGGCAGACTGGGCTGCCACCAGCTGTTGATTTCCTCTTGTCATCTCCTGTGTCAATCATGGCATTTGAACTTTCCCTCCGCAAGCAATTCAAATAATGATGGAAAGACGCAAAGGAACGGGTAAGCACCTTTTTTTCCATGTGCAAGTCTGTAAAATGGGGTGATTTATAGGAAGTAAACACATTAGCCCTTATTTATGCGAGTTACATTGGAATGAGTGAAGATTTGAGCACAAGGAAAGACTAAAAGACAAATCTGTCTGATTTATGAAACTGTCAGGAGAAATCATAATTTGAAATAAAGTTCCACAGTTGATGAATCAGCCTAAGCTGGTATAGCATTCAGCAAGTGATAATGATTTGAAGAAAGATTAAATAAAAGTTTTCATGCTTGAGGTTGGTATATACTTATAGAATATATATATATTTTTAATTTTAAATAGAAAGCTGAACTATTTCAAACCACACTTGCAGATTGTAAAATATATTTAACAGTTATTCCATGAAAGCAAGTTGTATATGAGCTGATAGCTGACAAGGCATGTAGCATCAAGTTGGCTATAAGCCATGTACGATGAGATTGAGTGAAATAACTGTTTTATTCTATCCACATTCAATGGATTTTGAGAAACAGAGCATTTTATTTTTTGCAAATTTGATAAATATAAAAACTTTATACAAAATGTCTGACAAAATCATTTCTGCTTAGAATGTAAACAAACCGGCAAAATGATAGTGACAATTTGTGAAAAATGTTCTAATAATAATTGTTATTATAGTAGTAATTTGTGAATAATTCTTACAAAATAAAAAAGATAAGTTCTTACCATCAAATACTTTTATTCCATAAACCGTAGGTGATTAAGAAGGCAACTGTACTTACTTGAAATTCTTGAAGACGTTTCACTTCTCATCCGAAAGACTTCTTCAGTTCTGTCTGACTAGTGGGGAGTTCCAGGTATTTATCCTCTAGTGGACCAAAAGCAAACCTAAATGAGAGTTGCTGAGGTCACATGGGTCGTTGACACTCTCGGTCATCCTCTAGGTGTTAGGGTCACTGGAGACCGGGTGTGAACTGTGTTAGCAGCCTAGAGGGTTGTTAGGGTGATCTGTGGATCATATGACGCCCACAGCAACCCACAGATCACCTTAACGACCCTCTAGGCTGCTAACACAGTTCACACCCAGTCTCCAGTGACCCTAACACCTACAGGATGACTGAGAGTGTCAATGACCCATGTGACCTCAGCGACTCTCATTTGGGTTTGCTTTTGGTCCACTAGAGGATAAATACCTGGAACTCCCCACTAGTCAATCAGAACTGAAGAAGCCTTTCGGATGAGAGGTGAAACGTCTTCAAGAATTTCAAGCAAGCCCAGTTGCCTTCTTTAGCACCTACGGTTTACGATGACCTGGATGACAGAGAACCTTCACAAAAACTTTTATTCCACATGTTATTGCTTTTTTCATATTTTTGGGGGGTTTGTTTTCAATTAGAGTTTTTATTTCGTCCTTGGCTGGTTCAGCAACACACTCTGACATTTTGTTCTTCTTCTTCTTTAGATTTTTTTTTTGGTCAGTTGGCACACCAGCTTAAAGGTGCATTACTGCTACTGACTGGGCTGGAGTGTGGAACAGGAGAATTTTTTTTTTTTTTTGGGGGGGGATCTTATTTTAGCCATTTCTGTTTTTTTTTAAATGCTTGATAAAGCCACCATTTCATTTTTCTCTACTCACGGTAT
>JAODVO010000010.1:21902738-21916510 GCA_025400055.1 Notarius lentiginosus
AGTAGATAAAACAACAAAACATTGCTGTTAAAAAAAAAAAAAAAAAAAAACAGTAAAGCTGTAGACCACCTGCTTTCAAAAAATGTACTGAAGATCCAATTAGATTATTGTAGGAGAAGAAGAGTATCTATCTGACAGAGACCTGATCCTGAGGGCAGGTTATTAAAAGCCCCCCTGCTGATAAACCCAGCTCTTGATGGCATGTTTACTGTCGGCAGAGTGAGACTCGATGCAACACACAGCGGTCGATGGCTTTCGAGTGAGTCTTCGTCTGCCACAGCATGCCGTTATTTCCTTGTCTGTTAATTAATTCAAGAGAAATGATAATTAGAGCGAGGAGTCAAACAGCGACGGAGACAGCAAGCGGCGAGACATTAGACAGACCCAGCGTGTTCGCCATTCCTCGCTGCTTCTCATCAAGAAGACGACACGAAAAACACAGCCCCCTGCCACTCTGGATCCAGCTCTATCGCATCAACAACGCAGGATAAACCCCAAACATGAAACGAACACGTACATAAACTCCTCAGAAACACTTCATACGTCTCAACAGAACACACATACAGCTAGCTTTCTCTATCAGCTCCTTGCCAAAAGGTCTTTCAAGTCAGGTCGAGTCAGCGATCACGTTATAGCGACTCTGAATCGGACACGTGTCGGATGAGAATGACACGTCATTAATCCGCGTGCACTGCTCCATTTCCTCAGTTAGCGGTCATTGGGATTCAGGATGCAACCCCCAAAGAGCTGTAATTAACTGGCTGCTTGGCTAATGTGATTTCACAGCAGCGCTCGGTGCCCACAGTGCTCCAAACGTCTGCTTTGTAATGAAGGCCGCCCACAGTCGATCCGTGCGGAATACCAAAAGGCCCTGACGCCAAACGCAATCATCTATCAAAGCACTAGCAATAAGCTGTGTTTTCAGAAATGCAGGCCTGAGGCAAAGCTTCACCGACCAGAGCTTTTACTAAAACCTCAGACGAAGTGTCAATGCTTCCCGGCTCAGCTATAAATGATTCACAGAGCTGCACAGTCCTCAGACTGACCGTTAATTATCTCTGAGGCCTGGTCATCTGTTTCCTGCACTTCTTCCCCGACACCTGTCAGATTTCATGTCTTCAGGGCTACAATTCAAGCGGTTGCATTCGAACAGGTACGTCACTGCTGTCCAACTCGATTTCATAGAACCTGACTGAGCCCAAACCACCTCCTAAACTAACCAACACCATCCATCGATCAACTTTCTCTTTCCACCTTCTCATAAATCCTACCAACATGCAAACCATCTCCACACGTTCATACAGACACACACACTCTCTCTCTCTCTCTCTCTTTTTTACAAACCCTGCCATTCAGGATTTATCCCATGCTTGAAACAAAGGCTGAAAATGAGCTCTCGAGCACTGGTTTATATTCAGATGGGGCAAATAGCGACTGATCAGAGGCAAGGAGGATTTTGAAACACTATTGGAGAGCATAAAAAAAATAAAAAACGTCCATTCTTGTAATTGGAGCAAACGGGCTAATCAGATTAGGTCAAGGAACCCAGCAGAGGAACAATGTAAATTGTTCTATCCACATTCACTGGATATGAGCAATCGTGCGCTCTGATTGGCTACTCTACTACTAGGATATCAGCTCGTATACAGTGAGTAGAGAAAAACAAAATGGCGGCGCGTGTTGCTGAACCAACCGAGGACGAAATAAAAACTACTTGAAAACGAAACCCGAAAAAAAAATATGGAATAAAAGCATTTGATGGTCAGAAGATATTTGTTTGTTTGTTGTTCAGGAATTATCATCATCGAAGTATTTTTCACAAATTGTTGCCGTCATTTCGCCGGTTTGTTTACATTCTAAGCGGATATGATTTTGTCGGACGTTCTGTATAAAGTTTTTATTTAGTTAGTTTGCAAAAAATAAAAATGCTGTTTCTCAAAATCCAGTGAATGCGGATAGAATAAAACAGTAATTCCACTCAATCTCATCGTACACGGCTTATAGCCGACTCGGTGCTACGCGCCTCTTCGGATATCAGCTCATGTACGACTCGATTGTGTGGAATAACTGTTAAATGTAATGCTGCGTACACTCATACGCAGTTCTTTGGATAGTTGCAAGTTTTATGAAGGAATTCTATCTTAGCTTGCTGCATAGAAGCTTTCAAGGTTCCCCTGAAGGACAAGAACCTTTTAGGATGCATCCTTTTTTTTTTTTTCCAAGAGTGAACAGCAAAGAAAAACAGCCAGCAAGACGAGTGAGCGTAAAATGCCGTGCTGCATCAGTTGTTTCACTCGGCCGACTTTTGGAAATGCAAAGGCTCGGGCTGTCATGCGTGACTTCCCTTGTGAGAATGAGAACATCCGATAGATCAAAAGGCCTCTGAAATCCTCCACTTCAGACCATGGATAAAAAAAGAGCTGCTGGAGTTCCTGTATCTTTGATCCAGTTAATCGATACCCTCAGAAACAAAAGGAACACACTGTACTTTTCCTTGGTGTTGGGGTGGGATCATCAAGGGAGTATATTTTCTACCTTTAGTACGCACCTTTCCATTGGAAACATGAGTATGGTTTATGTTTAAAAACGATTTACGGTGTATATTCGGATCTTATTGATCGGCCAGCTTTAAATAGCATTCCCAGGTAAAGGATACAAACTAAAGGTACAAAATATGTCCAAAAGTACGAATTTCCTATCTTTCTTCCGTACTCTCTTGTACTAAAGTGGCCTTGTTACGTACATTCAAACAACGCTGATGAGAGTCTCACAGGGACTTTGTAAATTGAAAAAACCCACATTCAACAACGGAATGCTTTATGACACGTCTTAAGGTTAGTGACGAGGTTAGGAGAATCCCTGTTCTGACTGGTTGTAGAGGTACAGCGTGAATGGAAGCTACGGCTGGTCACAAGGTCCTGCTTTAAAGTTCGACATAAGGGTACGAGCCAGTGGGATGGACAGAAACATAAAAACACTGGCAGTGTGAAGGAGGAAGACTCCAATGTCCTCCGCTTCAAATTTTATCCCACTGGCAGAAAAAAGGGGCATTATCTATCGCTTGATGTGGTCTTATGGCAATACAACAACATAAATGGTGGCGACACAAAGAAAAGGTTTGGGTCAAAGAGTCAGGCACCGATATCCATGTGTCCTGCGTATCGGGACATTGAGAATCTCCAACTGGAAAACGTGGAACAAAGATGACGGTCGACGGATGTTCATTTGATTTGATGTGAAAAGCTGACATTTGAAAAAGTAAGGGTCTTGATCCAGTATCAAAAAACCTTGTTTTTGGTGAGATGCCGATTATTCTATTGCACATTTCCTCATTACATTTGTGTCATAAAAAACACATGGGGCGGGATAAAGGAAATAATAAACCACAATAAAAATAGAGATATAAAAAAGGAAGACAGAACATAAACGATAGATGATACACAATTATATAATACCAAAAAAAAAAAAAAAAGGCCTAGCGTGAAGTAATATTTCCCTTGTAAATTGTTGATGCAAACAAAACGAAGCGCAAAATGTAAATGGAATTTACTTGACAGAAGAAATATCCATTCAAAGTGTTGGAGTGAGTCGACACGCTTCTATAATGCCTTCGTCGGGGTGGGGAGCGGGGGCCGGGACGGGGGATGAAACTGAATTCAATGAAACCTCTTATTTTCCAAATTAGCAAACCTCTATGACGAATAATATCCATATCACGAGCAAAATAAATTATCTACATTCTGACTGAACCGACTCATTTTGAAAACTACTTCACATGGTAAATTTGATCATTTCGTCATTGGCGTAATTGCACGTTTCGTTTTGTGTGTTTTTATTTTCCCCCCCAGTTGTAACTTTCATATTAAAGAAATAGCATACAGGGGCGACACAAAAGCAATATCTGGCATTATAGAAAGTCCAATAATGAGAGAGGAAGTGTCCATAGTTGCTAAAGGTGCAGCAATCAGCTTTTGAAAAAAAAAAAGGTGTCGGGAAAATTCATGACCTGACAAAATAAATTCTATATGAATAAATGTTTAGCCGCTTTTATATTTAAAAACAGTGGGGGGAAAAAAATGCCAGTTGGATCAATGGCCGTACAAAAATATAACCAGAATATAGCAGTAGCCAATCTGTAAGGACGCCACTGAGGATTCTTTATGCAGTGGCGAGAGCACTGAGCGCAAAATGAGACGAGGTAATGAATATTTTCCTTTAAAAAATGTTTTAAATAATCATAAATACAAAAAGAACATTTTTGTTCAATAAATAATGTACTGATGAAGTACACTGCATCTTTAAATAGATGCATTTTTGATTTACCAGAACAATGCACCATCTCACAACAAATGAGCCACTCCATTCATCATTATTGTCCGAGTGCGATCACACAACAAGAACAAAAGAAAGAATAACAAACAAACTACTGCTTAATAGAATACAACTGCAATCTAGCAGGTACTTAACTTTGTTTAATACTATAATACTGTCCAGCAGAGAAACTACACAAAAAAACATTAGTGCTTGACCCGACTAAGAGTTCACACGGCACTGTTCGTTAGAAAAATATTTCAGCAGTCTTGAACATCAGCCTTTCGACATGGATCGTATATTTATTTTTAAATCAGGGTCCGTCAAAGAAGGGGGCGTAAAACATGTTTTTTTTTAGAGTAAACAAACCAATCATTTTGGAAAGAATGATTATTCAAGCTGTGTCGATTAAATTAATTGTACGTCCATTTCTTTCTAATCGAAGACGGTACAATTTGTTTTTAAATTGCGCTGAACTGCTAGCTGTGTAACTTCAACTTGGAATCCAATACTGCCCAGCAATATCGTTATATGTTGAAATTAACCTTGCATATCAATGTGGGTAAAGGAAAAAAAAAAAAAAAATCAAGTGTTTCCAGATATAGTAATTAAATATCTATTTTTGCTCAGTTCTAAAACCTCGTTTGGGTTCGCTGACGACACCGAAGTTCTTTGCAACCACAAAATAAATACTAAAATAAAACAAAACAAACTAGCAAACATGTTGGCATTTTGCTTTCGTTTGATCACATTTTGGGCTCATTTCTACGTAACTAATTCCCTGGGATAGATTGGCGAATATTAAGCCATATATTCCAGTATGAAATTTTTCAACCAGTAAATATAGTAGACCTAGAGCAGCAACATAACCTGTTTTGTGCAATTTTGTAAACTAAACTCTGTCTGGGCTTGATACCCAGATATAAGATGGGTAAAAAGGATTAAAATCCAACTTAGAGTATCTAATTTCCTGTCGATCTGAGTTACACATAATTGCACCACATCTTTTTCTTTAATGAATCAGTGGCCTTTATTCATGATGGCTGGGCTTCGTAGGTAAAGAAAGGGGGTCAAGGGAAATGGAGAGCCAAAAAAAAAAAGAAAACACGTAAAGCCAATTACGAAACCCTCATCAGAGACACATCAGAACAAATGAAAGATCACATGACAAGTATCTCGTTGAGGGGCTTTTTTTTTTTTTTCCAGGCCGATAGAGTTGCAGGGATGTCACAAGAAAGCAGAAATACATCTCTAAGGAAGACATGAAAATGCACAAGATACGATAAAGCAATTTAAAAATTAAAAACTGAACAAAAGTTTAAAAAAAGATGAAAATCAAATGTAATCTTTAAATGCACTCAACGGTAAAGACCATTTGTTATTTGCGTATCTGATGTCTTACATTCTTGTTTTTGAGTGCTCACTCGTTTTGTGTGTTACTCCCATACTGAAATCTCTCAATTTCTCTTTTTTTTCAGTAATTTTGTAGCAAAAATAGTTTTGGTTGATTTCTGTGCTCATAGGCCTATGGCACCAAGTTGAAGTTTGGTACTTATACTGATTCACTGGTGTTTAAATTATTCCGTTTAACATTCAGTCAATGATGGACAAAGGCACCCATTTGGCATAAAATTTCTCTCAACATTTGCCTGGATCTACCATTCTATCAAAACCATTTCGGTTCTTCTTCTTTCAAACTGGAGACATTATCCTCCAACGATGCTTAAGATACTGGGATAGCCCAGTTTTGCTTGTTGCCATTTTCTTACTCGCGTACTCCACTTACACATAACTGATCATCTTTAGAGTCTTATGTACTTTTAAGTAAACCAGCACTAAAGTGTCTCATATTGATACAAAAAAACCCCTCCTCCTCATAGAGTTTGATAGCAAATGTACATTTAAATTGAAGCAACATTCTTTGGGGAGGTGAGTTGGTGCTATTTCTTTCTTTCAAGGTAGTTGGATGGCACCCAGCCTTTCCTTCCTTGTAGGCCATCTAGAACTTGGCAGTACCACCATCCATTAGGGTTCTTTTCTAGAACCTCCAGACTGGTGCCTTCAGGAAAGCCCATAGTCTCCTCGTCTCCACGATAATCTGCAATTGAGACATAGACTTCCCTTAGGTTGTTATGAATGAGATGCGTCTTCTCTATGGGTTTGGGCTTCACTGTGGAGACTGGAATTCCATTTCTCTGGGCAATCAAGGGGCTACAGCTTCCTGCTGGTGCAACTGTGGTGGTTCCAGTCCTCATCCTTACATCGCTAACAGGCTGTGGCCGCACAGCACTGAAGGAGGAGTTTCGGCGCACACCACCACTAGATCTCATGTGATCGCTGGCGCCTAGTGATTCATTGCGCCTTAAGGACCCTGTGTATAAATTGGTGTCCTTCACAGGCTGTGGTGCGGACACAAAAACTGACTGTGGTCGCACAGCTGCCTGACGAACACCATTCCGCATTCGGACACCTGAACCGTTGAGCTGGGGGGATGGCTTACTAAAGCCACCAGGTGGCTTATTGGGAATAGGAGGGCTGGGATTTGTTGCCCGACGTAGATTCTGCTGATTTAGGTTATTGAGAGCCTGGACACGTTGCTCATTCTTTTCTAAGCTATTTGACTTGCTGGTGTTGCTCAGCTCCGCCAGGGATCCTTCATGAGACTCTGAGACACCTGCATCTGAAGGTTGCCTAATAGGCTCAAGGTAGAATGTAGGCACCCAACCCTCATCTCCACCCCAGCGGACATACCACCAGCCACTTTCCTGCTTTTCCAGTACCTCCACTTCCACACCAGCAGGAAAGCTGAGCTCAGATTCTTGTGCCCGCTCATAGGCGTCTGTAGTACGGTACAAGGCACCCTCATAATCAGAGTCCCCTCTGCTGCCCTTAGAATAGGTGCTGGAGAGGTCTGAAGTGCTACGGGAGGTTACCGAATCCTCTGATGACACCACTGATGCGGTCTCAGAGTCTTCTCCGCCACGTGCACGGACCATCCCATGTCGAATTCCTGCAGGACGCAACTGCCGCCGCAAGCTACTAATATCCATCCTCTCTGGGCTCTGCGTTTCAGACTTGTTCAATAGGGGCTTGGGTCGGACCACTGGCTTGGGACGAGTTGAGGGGCTCTGACCAATCCGGAGTTCCACATCCTTGCGTAAAACTGGCTCCCTTTTGGGATTTCGGCCAGATTCATCTGAAGACAATCTTGGGCTGGTCTTCTCACCACGGGTTAGTGACTGAGTGCGCAGATCTGGAGGGTCCCTAAAAGATTTTCCTCCCCCAGACGAAGACCCCAGGGGTTTGCGGCCCAAAGTACGACTTCTTGGGGATTCTGAACCCACGGCACTCGATTCTCTAGCAGAGGCAAAGTCATCAGAGGAATACCTAAAACCATCATTCTCATAAATTGCCTCCTCTCTGGTGACTTCTTCCACTGCGTGTTCATTCCTTAAAGGGGAAGTCTTCACAGTAAAAAGAGGTGAGGCTTTACCTGTAGCCTGAGCGATTCTTTCAGCAGCAGCTTTACTGCTTTTTATAAGCACAGGACGAGGCTCCTTTTTTATAATGCTTGTGTCCACTTCCAGATCACATCCAATAGCAGGAATGTCATACTCTGGCTCCTCATATACAGGTCTACTGGGGGATTCTGGAGCTTTGGAAGCAGAAGCACTGGGGCAAGATGTGTCCTCGGAGTCCTGTTTTTTGACAGGTGGTGCTGGGGGTGGCACTTTGGGCCGAGTGAGTGTGCTAGTTCTCCTGCTTAAGTTAGGCTTCTTGCGCTTGTCAATGTAGGAACAAGGTGCCCAACCCTCCATGTCCCCAATCTGGACGTACCACCACCCACCAGAGTTCTTCTCTATTACCTGCAGATCACATTACCGATTATTTATTATAAAGCTTCATCTATTCATTTGACATCACTGAAGTCACTTTTAATAAACTAATATGTTTTCCTGATGTTTATTTAAATTAGGTTCAGGACTGGATGGTCGAGTGAGGGTGGTCTCATGAGGGTTTGCAGAAAAAGCTCGACTTTTACAGAGCTTTCACATTGTACTTTCTTAAATCACACTGACGACCTACAATATTCATAACCCTCCACTTTATGTTAACAGATCTTACATCAGCCTTTTGTCCTCCACGGAAGCTGATGCCATCTGAGATGCAGGACTGAAACTCTGCAATGGTGTAGTACTCCGTTTCCACAGTAGGGGGCTCTGGAGGCTTTGGCAGCTGGAATCCCTGAAAATGCCATAAAGTATAGTTTGATATATATATATATGCTATATATACTGCTGTTCAGTTTCACTTGGGATACCATAAATTAATCCTTACTAATTTTGTTTAGGTTTTTCTAACTAACCAGATTTGTATCTCGTCGAGGGGGAGGTTTCTGTCTGAGGTTTGGAGATCCTGCAAAATGGAGAGGAAAATCTCTTTACCAGCTGACACACATAACCAAGATATAATTGGTAAACACTGCACCATATTTTTTGTAATCAAGCAAGCCAAACCTTAGACTGACATTTGTACGAGACAAAACAGGTATTCAGTACAAAGCAGATTTAGTGATATTCTCTACATGAACACACTGTTATTTATTTATTTATTTATTTTAGTAATCTTGCACTGACAGAAAGTTTGGCTTACCTATAGCGTCAAAGCCTATTTAAAAGAAAACAGGGGCATACTTTTAAATGGATAATTTGTAGTACAGTTTTGTGCAATACACTGCCCTTACATCAAACCAAAAGCTGTCAAATGAACCAGGTTGTGGAAAAGGATGACAGATTAACTTGTTAAATATTCTTACCGATCTCCACTCGGTGTGGCGCCACTCTTGCTATAGCAGGCGAGCCCGGCTCTGCCTTTGGCTTAGTGTCTTGTAAGGTGGCACTACATGCAGGCTGTAAGCCTGCCTTTGGGGCACTGCTAGCTGTCATTGAAGCCTGGTCTGCTTCAGGGGCACATGGCATGGGAAGACTGATCTCGCTCTTGGAGATGTGACGATCTGGTGTGGTGGCCTCTCCATCCGTCTGCACGTCCTTCTCGCTGACAGCTTTCTTGTTGAGTAGATTGCTAATCTCCATGATGTTCCCTATGATCTCCACAGGGCCAGTCAGGGTCTTCTTCCTCGGGGACAGGTCGTCCTTCAGCTTCTTCAGGTATGAAGCCGGGGCCCAGCCCTCCTTGCCCAAGTACCTGTAATATAAACGACAAAAGTTATTCGTCTGTTCGAGCCATAATCCATGCTGATTAATTTTATTACCCTGTTGAAATGAGGGAAGAACATTCTTAAAGCAGCAAAGGACAAATCTCGACCATTTCAATTCAAATTATTTTACACTGAAAGAAAATAAACTAGAAAAATAAACCGTGACTAAAGTCACTGTGATTTCCGCTCGCTCTTACAAACCGGGACGTCTGGTCGGCGTACCCTATAGATCCGGAAAGGTAAGAGATAGAGAATGATGCTTAGTGAGGAGAAAAGCCTGTTTTTCATGGATCCTTCTGGTTTGGTGATCCAGATCAGCACCAAAAGTCATAGCAACTTAATTCGGCCCAGACGTATTCTTCATGTGAAATTTGGTGACGACTGAGGGAGAAATAGCATCCTAAAAAACATTAGGATAATAATAATACTAATAACAAGAATTATAAAGTAGAAAGATCCTGAGTGAGAGGAACAATTTGTGATAGCACTGCTTGCGCAAATTAATTCTCCTTTTCAAATCTCAGCAATAAAATAAACAAATAAATAAATAAAAATCTTATGCCAGTTGCAAAACTCATCTGAGATCCACATTAAAAGAGACTTCAACCAATAGCTAAGTGGTATCCAGCTTTGTTTTTTCTTTCGACGCATATGCATTTGTAGTAATTTTTATTATGAAGTTTCCCCCACAAGCCACATGTTTGTAAAATGCCATATGATTCTCATTCTTTTATTTTTAGCTCAGTGACTCCCTCCGGGGGGGGGGAATAATATACAAGACAAAATTCTTTCATAAAACACATAACTCTTCTTTAAAACAAGAGAACTATAGAGCTGGTGCTAGAACTCGTGGCCTGAAAAGGCAACTGATAAAAGCTTCCATTATGTCCTTTAGTTAAACAGTAAAAAGACACCCGTGACTAAGCTTCCAAAAGTCACACAGTACTGCGTTCAGTAAAAAAGCTCAATACAACTCTGAGAATACAAGAGGACCACGTTTACCTGATATACCACCATCCTTCCAGGTTCTTCTGAATGACCTCCACGGTTACTCCTTTCTCAAACCCGATCTCGTCCTTACCCTGACTGGTGTAGGGCTGCACAGTGATGTACTTCTCCTCTGAGAGAAAGAAAGACAGAAAGAGAAAAAAAAACGTCAGTCAAGAAAGTTATTGCTTCTGGTTTTTCCTTTGCTCAGCAATGCCAATGTCTCATATCTCTGCATGAGGCTGGAAAAAAAAGGCTGCTGCTAACAACTTGCGATCAGCTTACAGCTACAGTGCCATGCAAAAGTTTGTGCACCCTTGCTTAAAATGTCTGTTACTGCGAATAGTTAAGTGAGCAGAAAACGAACCGATCCCCAAAAGACATAAAGTTAAACACGACGCATTTCTTTTCAGCATTTTATGCGATCATTATTTTTGTTTTGTACAATTACAGAGTGGAAAATAAGGAAATGAATGCCATGCAAAAGTTTGGGCAGCCCAATACATTTGAGTTCTCCGGTAACTTTGACCAAGGTTCTAGACTTTACTTAGCTTATTGAGTTATGGTTTGCTCACATTCATCGTTAAGAAAGGCCAGGTGATGCAGATTTCAAAGCTGTATAAATTCTCTCCGTGTCCGAAATCGCTCACTCGTTCACTACTCCCTATATAGGGAATTACTATATAGAGGACTATACTGTATAGTGAGCTCATTGGAAAAATGAAAAAACGCTTTCGGACACGCCAGTATTTACGTCATTACTGTCGCACAATTAAAACGCGCCAGATCAGTCGGCTGGTGGGTTTTCAAAATAAGAAATGCATGCATGTGTTTTTGTGATAAATCCATATTATACTGAGCGTATAATTTCCCACATTAATCAATACAAAGTAGCTGCAACTTTCAGTTCTTTTAAATCAAGGCTGAATCCTTTCTTCTTTGCTGCTGCCTTTGATTAAATCAAATTTGAGACTTTTAATTTGATTTCTTTCAACACGACCGTAATGCATGATGGGATATATTGCTTTGGCTAGTGACCATCAGTTGTACACTACTTTTCGTGATGCACTGTGGGATACTTTGAGTGCACTATATAGTGAGTAGGGAGCGCTTTCGGACAAGGGTTGTGTGGCACAAAGACACGCGCGCCCTCTTTCGAATGCTGATGTAATCAAGCCGGAAGTTTTGTTTGTTTTGATAGCAGTCAGGAAAGTTTGAAAAAAGTAGACAGTAATCATCACTTAAACTTGTTTTTGTGCAATATTTTGTTTGGAAAGCAGTTTTCAAAATGGCAGCATTGATACCTGGCTGACACTTCACGTTTCGAAGTCTCGCACAAGTCTTGTGAAGATCGCACAGATAAGCAATGCCTGCCGTCGACCAAATGAACTAAATTCAACATGGCTAAAAAACATATGTATAATATTTAATTGCAGTTAGTTGCCAATACGAGTCACGATATAAGGTCACTAAAACCGAAAAAGTAATTGAATAACAGGTTAATTAAGAAATAAACAAAGTTTTAAAATGACTTCAGTTATCCTTCAACTCCCCCAGTTATCTTCATCAGGGGTTCCCAAACCTTTTTTGTCAGCTGAACCATTTCAACCTAAAATATTTATGTCAAGTACTCCTCAAGATAAGCCTGTTCCTGGAGTGAAGCAGGCTAACATTAAAAGTAGACGGCCATTCGATTTCATAAAATCTCTGAAACTTAGTTCCCTCCGAAATTTGGTCATTGTGATACATGTTTATTTCTGTAATATCTAAAAAAAAAATTTTTTAAAGACAGGTTATTCTATGGCTGGGAAGTTATTTAATTTGAGGGGATTCCCTAGCAAATAATGCGCATGAAACTGCTCACTTCGCACAGTCAAGCAGACCGAGGAAGTCCATGTGCATATGCGCAGGTTTACATTTTATCATTTTCTTCTTCTTTTCTTGGGTTTTATGGCAGCTGGTAGCCAGTGTTTCATTACTGCCATCTACAGGATTACCTTTGACTATGCACTGACAGTTCCATCATTCTGTCGCTAAACGAACAGCTGATCACACCGAGGTGCTCACTGACCGCCGATATTTATTAGTTTGATCCTGCGTTTTCTTTCCTTCGCAACATAACGTCTTTTCTTCTTGCTTTCTGTTACTGCAGTCGGTCTTTCCCATTTCATTCTCACACTCACATCCGCCATTGTTCTCTCCTGTTTCAAATTTGTATCCCACAATGCCTTGCACAAACGGGGAAACCCCACCACGTCATGCATGACGTAGTATCTTGTATTGCGTCACAGTGAAGTAAGAAATAGTAGCAGAGAATTTAGGGCCACGTGGCCTTAAATTCATTAAACGTTCTATTAAAAAAACTAAAAAAAACTGGAAGTCTGTGATTCAAATTCAGTAGCTTTCGATCAACGAAACAAAAATAATTCAGTGTCAGGGAAAATTATTTTTATGATCTAAACCTGAAAAATCTGAAAGTCAGTCTACCTTTAAGTTAAAATTTTTACTGTTGAAAAACTTTATGTTGCTTTTTCAATCTATGCAACCTTGCCTCAAAATATGGTTTTGTTCTGATTGCCATGTTTTGTTTTCTTCTTAAGAAAGATGGCTTCATACTTGTTGATAGGTTTTGATTTGTCTGTACTGAAGAACGTTGAATCGATAAAGTGAGTGATCTGGAAATATACATAAGTCCTCTGCCACCTCGGAGATTCTGCCTCACAGATATCCAGATGCAGCAATCACTGACCCAGACACAGCTGTTCAGAGGCACCAGAGGCACCATCGAGAACATCCTGACCAGCTGCATCACCGTGTGGTATGGCGCCTGCACCTTGTCCTGCTGCAAGACTCTGCAGTGCATCGTGAGAGCAGCTGAGAGTGTCTCTCTCCCTTCTCTTGTGGATATCTATAATTCCCACCTCAACCGAAAAGCCATCAGGATTGCAGGTGACCCCACCCATCTCACAGCCTCTTCAGTCTGCTGCCGTCGGGGAGGAGGCTGCGGAGTCTCCGGGCCAAAACCAGCAGGCTCAAGGACAGTTTCTTTCACCAGGCGGTCAGGAGACTCAACTCCCTCCCTGTTCTGCCCGCACACACCCCTGCCCTCCCTTCAGCATCTGACATGCCACCCTCACAGTTCCCCCCCCCAACACACACACACACACACACACACATTTATTAACACACTGAACTCAGGGACTGAACATTTCACTTTACCTCACTCATTTGCACTATTCCGCACTACCTCACCTTA
>JAODVO010000010.1:22847771-22860409 GCA_025400055.1 Notarius lentiginosus
CGCCCATGGGGTTCGAACCCAGGACCTTCTTGCTGTGAGGCGACAGCGCTAACCACTACACCACCGTGCCGCCCACTCTGGATAAAGTTTTCTGCTAAATGCTGCAAATGTAGCTAAAAAACAAAAAACCAACCCACTTTAAACCCCATCAGTATATTCCTGATATAAACATGTAAGAATCCATGCAAATTATGATTTTTAAGTAGATCAAGTAAAGACTGAGATTACCTAGTTGTATTGTGCATAAATTTACACACACTCAGGAGCACGAATAGGATATGATTTTTTTCCCCCCCCAGAAAATTTACGAAATTTTTCATGTAAACATTTGTATAAATGATTTACAAATAAATCTGCTCCTATCCAACTTGATAAATGAGGCCCACTGTTTGTTCACCTAAGTGTGGAAAGTCAAAATTTTAAAACTTATGGCCTGGTAAGCATACAAAATTCATCAAAAGGCTGAGATTCTTCATGAAACTTAAGAACATTACTTTTTTAATGAAACACACACACACGGGAGACATCATGCAGTGACACTTTTTGGGAGCTCATCCAGGTGTATAGCACTGTTACAGTAGTTTCCCCCTATAGCTAACCCTATAGCATGTTAGTACAAACCACGGCTGTTAATATTAATCTTTAATCTCTATTAAAATAACCTAAAATGCAAGCTAAAAACTGGTAATGAAACCCTCCCTCTTATCCAGGAAAGTAATTGACAGACTGCAGCCAATTACATTTAACAATTGGGAAGTGCCCACACCATTGGGAAATATTTCTGGGAGTTTTTCCCCCCCTAAGTATCTCTATTGGTATTGAAGAGACAATATTGGAAGGAAAAAAAAAAATCTACTGGTGTCTTATTTCTACTGGTGGCACCACCCACCACCAACTAATGAAACGAGACAGAATGAGTAATATTTTAAAACAGCTAAGTAATATTTGCCATAGTATCCAACATATTTACAGATGAATTATTTTGAAGCCATTACTTTTACTATTTCTTAATTCTAATAAAATTGTACAAAGTTGAGTGCACAAAAAAAAAGTCCAACAGTACGTGTTATTTCTAACTTAAATGTCCTTGATTATGAACAATATTTATGCAGTAGGCTCAAAATTCCCACTGGATTCTGCGATCTGAAAAATGTCTGACTGTGATTGTTCCATGTGTGGCGCATCTGTTTTCGTTGTCTCAAGTACATCCCTTAAAATACAGTGTTCCCTCCTTTTGTGGTTATTTAGCGCTCCTAGGTCTGGATAACTGCGCTGGCAAATCTGGCACTTAAAAAGATTACTCTGATGAGTAATCCCTTTGTATACTTCAAGACCAAGACCACCCAGGATGCGATGAACCCGCCTCCTGTGGTTTCTCAATGACCTTATGTCAGGGTAGGTACGTGAACAGATTTGACACTGAAATGGATTGGAATGACTTTGCTGGAGATTTCCTCTTGAAGGCTGTAGTCCACCTCCTAGAATACGGTGGACCCTCCTCCTGTGATTTTTCAAGGACTGAATATCTTGGTATGTGCGAGCACAAACGTGACACTGAAATTGCTTGGCCTGACTTTGCTGTACAATTCCTTTTGACAATTCCTTGGACTCAAAACTGCCAATGCTGACTGGGTTTAGATGTTTTGGTCTGTGGACCTTTCTCAGATGGTCTTTCAGGGACTGGAGTTTTGGGTAACTGCGTTGACATATCTGGCAGCGAAAGGCATCTGATGAGCTGCTTTGTGAAACATGTGCTGACTGAACAGTCGGTGACTCAGAATCCTTGTTTGTGCCATGGACACTCCGTTTATGTTCCTCAAGTGCAGCATGGCTTGAGCACTTGCACCCACAAATGTGACAAGTCAAGCTTTCTTCTTGGCTATGTGACAACAAGTGTCTCTTGAGTCCTTCAAGGCTGCTAAACCAACGTACACACACTGGGCAACGAAGTGGTTTGAAAGCAGGGGTACAAGTGTTGCTACGCATGTGGATATCTTGGGCTAAAGAGTTTTGGAAAGTCATGCCACAGCGGGAACAAGAGTGCGCGTTTTCAGCTGGAGAATCTCCCTTGCAACTCCGTGTTAGGTGCCTTAGCAAAGACTTGCGTAGTCTAAAGATCTTCTTACATCTGTGGCAAACGTATGGCCCTGTGAAGGGCCTGATATTTAAACGTGGTTTAAACAGCTCTTGAGACTCCTTTTTTGAATTCTGCACTGATGTCTGAAGATTTGGCTCTTGCTGAAGCGGAGACTGCACATGTGATTGCTGCTGTGACCCTTTGTCCTCGATTTTCGGCCTTGAAGCCTGCAGATGTAATTGCTGATGTGCTTCAAAATCAGCCCAAGATTGCAAATTCTCACCACAATGGGAACAAATGTAAGACTCTAGTGCATGCATTTGCAGATGTTCAAACAAAAGCCTAGGACAAGTAAAACTAGCACCACACTCACAAGTCACTTTTCTGGGGAGTACAGATGGCAACGACATAATGCCCCAGCTTCCACCCCCAACATTACTACCGCCCTCCTGTCTCACTTGGCTCTTCGAAACTGGTGGCAACACAAATATGTTTTCCTGGGCTGCTTGGTTTTGCTTGTCCAACATCCCATTTCCATCCAAAGTGTTTGCATCTCTCATGGATTGGCACCTCTTTCGGTGCATATTCATATTATCTTTGCGAGTAAATGAAGAACCGCAATGGGGACATGGAAACTTTTTCTTCATGCCAATGATATTAGCTGACATATTTCCATAGGAATTTGGCTCCATTAATTTTCTTGATCTACAAATCATAAGGTGCTGATTTAGCGTAAAACGCCTAGAATAGCTTTTCTGACATCGGTTACAGGAAAAACGCCTTATTCCACCATCAGAAACATTCACCTGAAAATCTTTACTTAAATGTGTTGAATTTGCTGTTCCACAATTAACAGATGGTTCTAAAATAATGACCTCATCGTCAGTGTTTTCCTTGGGTGACATCTCTAAATTATTGCAATTTTCATCATCAGTCAGCACATCAATTTCAGCATCATCCAGCGGTACAGTCCACTGGCCTCTTTCTGATGATTCACTTCCTTCTGTGCTACTGCCCGCCCTTCCTTCAGCTTCAGAGGTTGAAGAGTTAGTGGAATTTTCCCTTTTCAACATTTCGTTAACATTTTCCTTTGACTGCACTAATGCAAATTTAGATGTATTAGGAAGAAAAGGCAGGAAACTTTTGGGTGACATTTCAGACGCAAGAGAGTTAGGATTCATCTGAAATTTGTCTTCATCTTGAGATTCTACAGTCTCTTCCAGCTTTATTGAGTTAATGCAGTCAGTGTTCACAGCAATATTTATATGGCCTGTAGAGTTCTTCACTGACAAAAGTTGTTCTGTTTCATTCGACCCCCCTCCAGCATTGCAGACTGTGGCATCCTTTTGGGCCAAAGCAGCTATCCACTGACATTTGTGCGTTTTAAGCCTGTGGCGCCTTGTATAGCTCCGATTACATAAATGGCAGCGGAATAATTTTCGTGGATACATTATTGTGGGAAAAGAGTTGGCTGCTCCAGCATAGCCAGAACAGACATGGCTATCTGGAACACCAATTACACTGATGACAAATTGCTGGCAACGGCGACAAAATTTTACTCTTTCCTTCCTATGCAAGACATGATGCATTATTAAACCGTCCTTGTTTTGAAAAACCCTACGACAGATCCCACACTGATATCTACCTTCAACATTGTCTCTGCAAAGCTTTTGACGGGTCTCAAGTGCCACCACAGGACACAAAACCTTGGTCATAGAGACGACACTGCTTTTGTTTGAGAAGGTTCTTTCTGATGGTATAAATCCTTCTTGATTAGGGGCATACTGCACAACCTGTTGTCTTAACTGATTAACAGTGCACTCAGGGTTTGATGCCGAAATAGGCATTGGCACTTGTACAGGTGCCCTAGGTGAAACTTTTCGGGGGGGCAGGGCCCTCTTGTTTTGGCCCCATTTAATCTGGGCTGGCTGTCTACGGCTCATGTAGGCAGAGGCAAGCATTTTAAGCAGTGTTTTTTTATTTGTTACTGTTGACTGGTCTGGTGATTCCTCACTGTCAGAAATATTCACATTTTCATTTTCCACAAGCTTAGGTTCGTTTTTAAAGGAATCACTACATGCTTCTGTGGAAATTTCAGGACTGGATACACATGTTGGTAGCAATCCATCATGATGTCCTTGTGAGATATGCTGCTGCATAGGAGCTACAGTTGACATAGATATACATTCTTTTTTCTCAACTTCAGAAAGTGTTTGTGGGCTCTCATGAAGTGATTCCTCAGTACCATGGGAAGAGGAGCTCTCAGAGGGGAGAACTGGAACAGAATGGCTGCCATCTGTTATGACTTCAATTTTTATAGCAGAATCAGTATCTGACTCTGTAAAGGCTTTCATTTCGTGTATCTTTTTATGCTCCTGAATAGCACCAATTTCCTGAAACTCTTCCCCACATTCACGTGCGTGTAAATCCTGAGTTACAGGAGGGGCCAATACCATGCAGTGATGCTTTTCTAGAAGTTCTTTGCTTGCAAATAATCCACCACAGTGACTGCAAACATGAGATGTAGTCCCTACTGGACTAGAAACTTCACTGGCATGAGATGCTTGATGTACCAAGAGAGATGCTAAACCATGAAATGTGGCAGAGCATGCCACACAGCTATATGATTTACTGGACGAAGTCCCAGTGGGTCTTGTTTCCTGTAGCCCAAGCATTGTGGGATGCCAGAAGGAGGCAGAACTGAGTCTTATATACTCAGTTGTACCAATTCTTGTAGATTTCCTAAAGAAGAAAAACAGAAAGCAAATCAACATATTTCCAAGCCATTAAAAAAAAAAAGTTTACTGGAAAATTTGCTTGCCAGTTTCTTTTCATTAGCTATTATTTATAATTAGCAAAACAAGTGGCATAATTTCCCGAAGCACTTTGTGTCAGCTTTTTTATGTGAAATTTGAACATGAATATTGAAGGGTAAAATCTACTCTGAACAAATTGCACATTAATATTTATAATGAATACAAAACAATCAATGGTGGTCAAGATTTACTGTGTAAGGAATTTTTGGACTAAACCTCTTTTGTGATATACTGGCCTATTTTCACGTTGGTTAACAGTTTCCTGTGTTGCCAAAAATTGAAAGAACAGGCTGTGGAAACAAGTGCAAAAGCCCTTTTGTCCTAGAGTATTTCCAGCTCCCCCAGTTCTTAACTTGCATGCTCTGCCTCAGTCTGTTTATCAAAGCTTCAACTTTTATTTGAATATGACCTTCCTCTAATCAAATCAAAACTACTACACTCATCACTGAATCACTAGGTCAGGGACTAAGAATATAATTGAGAAAATTGTTTTATTAATAGCATTAAAAAAAAAGAAAAAAAAGCAACCCAGCACAAATCCATATAATAAGACCAATAAAATGAGATTCAGTTCTGACAAAAGAAATGCCACCATATAAACAGATGACTAGCTGCTCTGTCTACACATAACTGTAAGACAAACAAATGCCTCAACTGACTAAAGAGTAAGGACACACTTATGAAAAGTTTAAACCCAAACAAACCTCAAAAAGTAAACTTATTTATACTGACGGACAACATCCATACAAGACATGCTCAAGTGTTCACTTGTTCATATTACCTGTATAACGTGTAGATTTTAGTTTAAAAGAAAAACCATGTCCCTGGGCACTGCCATCTTACTCTCTCCAAGGTTCAAATATCGCGCAAATCATGACATCATGGATACCCTACATGACTGACCGAGGCTAGTGGAGCTCATGGACACATCGCTTCTACACTGTTGTAAACAGCCCTAAAGATACCAGTGTCGAACATTTGGGTGTAAAAATAGCCTGATCATTGATCATTTTATGCGACATACTTTTGTTATTATTCACTAAGAAAAGCGATCTTGTTGGCAAGAATCACTCTGCTAAAGCAATTGGATTATTTACTAGTATCTATATCAGTACTGCATACGTGTTATCTAGCCGAGCGAGATTTAAACTTCATAAAACTGAAGTCAGTTGATTCACAGAGTTTATTGCCTGTAAAAATCACATGGTTACAGAAAATCTCTGATTAGATTTTTAGAATTAGAAGCCTTTGTGACATATACATTACAGCACAGTGAAGTTCCTTCTCTGAATTTAACCCATCTGAAGCAGTGTGCTCACACCCAGAGTGAAAAGTGATGCCCGGGGATTTTTTCAAAATTTAAGAATTAGAACCCTTTAATTGATGGTTCTGTGTAACAAAGGGAAACGGAGTTCCAGGGTGCCATTAACATCATGGCCAGATATCTGGTTTGGGGACAAATGCCCGGTAAACCTATTTTTAGCAATATCATAACTTTTTAAAATCGATAAATTGTTAGTTTTATTTTTTCATTTTAATGTGCAGAGGATACATTAGGGGACTTAATGTGATGGACAAATGGTGTTTATTTTTTGGAGGATGAAAGCCAGCTGAAAAATTGTGTGTATTTGCCACACCATTGTTTAATGCTGTGCACCTCGTCTGTCAACCGAGACACTTAAAGCTCTTTCAAAATAGCAGTTTCCTTGTGTTATGTGCATGATCACCTGGGTACAATGTAGACAAGTTTTTCTCCTCTGTTTGCATGTCACATCATTTCCTTGTCACCTCACTTATCTAATTTTCCTTTTCTGTATTTTTTCTCTAGTTTTTGACCCTTTCAGGTGATGTTACACTGCTAAATTTGTTTTGGCATAGAAGCGAGTCAAAATAACTTCCACTTCTGTGTACTAGACCTTTTATGGAGTTTTGTGGGTGTCGCTAAATGCAAATGAGCTGGGTCAGGAATACAATTTGAACTTTGTGTTCAACATGTGCAAAAGAAATTTCAGTTCAGCTTGGCTTAAGAGAACACTGACAACTAAAAGCTTGATAAATGAGGCCTACTGTCAACAAATGAAATTGAACTGAACCTACCACCAAAGTCCAAAAACCCTTTGAACCCCAGATGTAACTGTAAATAGCAGTATAGACAGGAGTGTACACAAGCATTCTAACACATCTAGAAGTACAGACTTTCATGGTAATAGGATCTCAAACAAATGTAAAAGCAAATTTAAAAAGTATACTGATAGCAGTGTTGGTTGATTAAAGAACAGTGCTCTCATACAATCTTTACATGGTCTAATTTCTCAATTGTGAAGTCATAATTACAAGGCTTGTGTGTTCATGTACACCATTAACGCTAACTCTTCAGGTACATTTCAGCTGGCACATTGTACTGCAACTTCAGAGTTCTAAAACAGGAGAGGAGCTGTAATTTACCTGACCAAAAAGCCAATTCACCAGAATTCTGAAGACAAGATGATGAAAAACTCATTAGTTTTTACTAACACCACTACAATGCATTAATTGTCAGCTCACTGAAATTTACAGTACAGCTAATCTGCAAAAGGGCTCCAAATACTTGCACCCTCATTTTGTTTTTTTGCTCCTATAGCAGGGCATGACTGTCAAACTGTCACCGTTTAAAACAAACAAACAAACAAACAAACAAAAGCTTCACCGCTGATTACCTTAGACACTGTCTTCTTTCTGCCTATGCCCCTAACAGTTTTGAGCCAGGCTTTTTGACGATGCAAAAATTAGACTTCAAGCTTTACGTAATATTTCGATAATTTTAGGTGCAGGCTAACATTTGATGCCCTAGACAGATCTGGTACTACCTACTACTAATCAGTTTAGCTCATCTAACTACCTTAAAGCTAGAGCTGGGCGATATGGCCAAAAAAAAAAAAGATTTTAATCGATTTTCCCCCCTACTAAAAATCAAACAGATGACAAAGAAATGGCTCAAAACAAGTTTTACCTTTATTTTGTTTTCACTTAAATTTCCCCTTTGGGGTTAAAGTGCAAAAAGAAGCCAAAAAACAAGCTTGTAGATGAGAACATTGCGATAGCATCTGCGATTGTCTTCCACCATGCCCCATTCTTATCATAAGGCACACAATTCGAAAATGTGTCAGGGACGGTTGCTTGCTTGCTTTACTTTGGATTGTGTGCTCGTGCTGCAGCTGTTTTTATTCCGCTAGGAGCAGCACTTCTCCCGCTCCGCTGCATGCTTCTGTTTAAGGTGTTGGAATAAATTCGTCGTGCTGCTTCCTTTGGAAGCAACCGTTTTCAAACACGCCTTACAATGAGGACTTGTTTGGTCTGCGTCCGACGCTGCAAAACCGAACCAATTCCAGATCACGGAGGAAGTTACTCCTTTCTTGGGCATAAGTTCCAGCTTTCCCCCAATTGCTGCCATGTTTGTGTGTCTATGGCAAGCGCGTGGGAGGAGGGCTATAGTGTCGGTGCCCGATCCGTCCCTGCTGCCCGATCCGTTCTGCATGTGCGCAGAGGGGAGCGTCGGTAGCAGAAGTTAAAACTGAGAGAAAACCGATTTTCATAACACACAGTCCTTAACTGTAAATTCGAATTAATCGATTTATCGCCCAGCTCTACATGTTACCGAGCCTGATTTCCTATTTCTCGTCTTTGATTCTGCCGAATCTACGATAGCCTGTTTGTGCCTCGCTCGACCTATTGCCCGTTTTACGATTTTGCCTGCCGTTCCGCATTGTTTACCATCTTCACTTGTATTAATAAACACACCTTCTGGACTTGCATCAGTCTCCCAAACATCTCTGACAGAATACTTCTCACACACTGACCGAGAATGCACATTCACCTGTTCATACGTCATGTTCAGGAACAAATTAATGTTTAATGGCGATAAAATGGTCACCGTCAGATGGTGCGGTCGGAGTGTTGGACTCCATTCGGACTTGGACAGTGGGGATTTGAGACTGGACTCGGACTCGAGGGTTAGTGACTCGACTCCAACACTGGTGTCCAATTTAAAGGCTAAATAATGCTACTTTGACTGCTGATGCTGTGAGCAGCCATGTTGATTTGGTGTCACTTGCTGAACTTGAGGAACTCCTGAGTAGGAATTACGAGCTGAGGGAGCATTTTCTTGAGTTTGGTAGCAGGTCAGGAATTACAACCTTATTTTTATTGATCTAGACTCTGTATCTCGACTGTTACAGGGAAACCCGTGGTGTCGGTCATTGAGCCTCGCTTTCTGTCACCTGTCGTCTAAAAGGTTAAATGTAGAAACGCTACTGTTTTCAGCATTATCTCATGACTCGGTTTGGTTTGGATCCCTGAGAGAACATTCAGGGCTAAAGATGATATGCTCGCACACCACTGTGGGTGTCGGCTGATGTCGGTGTCGTCTTTTAGGCCCCGCCCACACGTATATGATGAAAGTGTTGGATATTTTGGAAATAAATTTCCAATATTTTGGATTGCTGAAAACTATCCCCCCCCCAAAAAAAAAAAAAAAATCTTCACAATCTGCTTCCATGTGGATGAGAAAGGCGTATGGCTTTTCAAAATGCTGACATCTCAGCATCCACTGAGGACTCCTAGGGCTTTACATTTAGTTGATGTTAGATGACTTAAAAGGATTTTGGGGAAATATATTTATATTTTAATGTTGATGCTTTTGTGTTCTTTATCTAATCAAGCAACCGTTTTGAAATTAAATAGTTCCTGCTGAAATTGCTTCATCCAATGGCAGCATTGCAGATGTATGACATCACCGCATAGTTCTCTCTGCTCCGCAGCAGGGCGTGTCATCCCGAGGAGCCTTCTGCAAGACTGAGATATGAGATTGCGCAAAGCGTGTCATCTCGCTGTGACTGCTGATCTGAAACCAGTCAATCTTCTGGGCTTTTGTTTCGAGCGGTGTGGTTAAGAATGTTGTCCCCAGCAAAGCTTCATTAGAATTAGAAGAAAGTGTAACGGTGGGTGGGTAAAAAAAGTAGGTCAGACGTTCAAAGACAAAACACATGCGTGTGCGCGCGCGCTACCATTTAGCAAGGCCATGACAAGAGCCAGCTTAGCTGTGAGTGTGACGGCGTAGCTCACACTGCAGTGTTTGATAGAGCTGTGTGTGTGTGTGTGTGAGAGGGAGAGAGAGAGACGAGAGCTGTGTTTAATCAGTTGAACAGAATGCTTTCTGTGTGGTGTTGCTCTCAGTCCAACAGCTCTCCATATTAAACATCTCGCAATGTTTTCCCAGAGTAGTGAAACTTTCTCAAATTAAAAAAAAAAAACACAACCTACATCTATGCAGCTTGCCTACTTTGAAAGTGTTGCATTATTAATGCACTATTTACGTCTCTCATAACCTGGGACGGAACAGTACCGTCATGTATTTTCTTATATTTGCCTTGCGGGTCTTTATACGCTGTTCCGTCCCATGTATAGCAAGTGTTCCGTCCCGCAATACCATTTTTGTGATATTTATTCACATCTTGCCTTTTTGTTCCAGTTTCACAGAGACGTCGGTCACGTCCACCATTTTATTAATCGGTACTTGCATTAGTCATCCCGTCACGTACGATAAATAAAGTTAGAAGAAAAACAAAATGTATTGTTTAGGTTTGTCAAAACATTACTATTTATTCATCTATTTTACAAGTTCTTTCCTCTTCGCTTACCTCTACCTTTTCATTTCTTTGGCTGACATTGTGTTTTATGACCCACGGGAATTAGTATCAGGTTGGGATTGAACATCTACAAATTTTCAGAACTTGGGACATTGATGACACTGGGCTTGCAAACCGAGCCACACTTCTTAAACATGTGAACCTGAGAGTTGCCTCCTCCACTGTCTGACACATCAACATCTCCATCATGACCGTTAAAAGTGGAGACACCTATCCAGTGAGAACCCGTCCCAACAGGATGGCGCTCGTTCCGCCACATGGGATTTCTTTGTGACGTCACACCAAGGTATACTCCGTAATTGGAGTTCCGGGCTTTTAGATCAATTTCGATCGAAAATATCGTGAATATAACGTTAATACAATGTGACGGGATATAATAATACTGGATAATCAAAGAATACATGACTGACAGTGATGTGTGTGTGTGAGTACAAGATGTTAAGTATGAAACCCCTGAATATTTAGAAAACGTGATGTACCGTCCCGTTCCGGTTCATACTTTCCGTACCGGGTAATGGAAGACACCTACGCTATTGCACGGGTTGAAGGTTAGGCGTCATGCTTTAAATGAATTAAACCTATATTAATATGTTCAATTTTATATAGCGCCAAGGTTGCTTTACAGTAATAGGCAGAAAAAAAGTCCACCAAATAGAGGTCAGGATGTCATTCCAGTGGCGTAGCAGCCACAGTCCCACCAAAAGGCGCACAAAAACAAGTCCCACATCTCCAGCACAGCCGCCGGGACTCCGCCAGCAACATCGCTCGAACACCACGCCATGGATCCACAAAGCGAGCACAGAAGCACCGCCACGCAGAGCGCTGGTCTGTCCCAAACCGCCTGCACAGCTGCCGCGACGCCACTGAGCAACATCGCTCGGAACATCACGCCAAGCATTAAAGCACAGAGCGCTGGACAACCACAATGTTAATTGTATGTTAATTAAGACATTACATAATATGTTTATCGATATCGTAAAACTAAATTATATGATTAAGGATATTTTAGACCCAGGCTTACTGGGCTTCATTCATCAAACCAATTAACCAGTCAATTTAATCATAAAATCTTTCACAAATGTGTTGAAAGTTTGTATTAATGAAGATCCAGTTTGTTAAAAAAAAAAAAACGCTCCTGAATTCTTGCACGTTTACATGATCGTTAATGAAAACCTCGAGCAGTCTGTTTAATTTCATATATAATTTTACAATAAAAAAAAAAACTAAATTAGCCATTCAGGTAAGGCAGATGTAATGATGTAGAAAAGGGGCAAGAGTTGCTGATGTGCCGCAGTGGCTGAGCTGCGCTATTGGAGCATTTAGCGCACGCTACATTTAAGAGGCGTCTTTTTATCATTAGCGGTCACGTTGTTTTCCGTTTCCTGTGAGCTTTGCCTTTTATGGAGTTTGGTGGGTGGTGCTAAATGTCAATCAGGTGTGGCGTGAACGTGCAACTTATGGCTGACTGGCATTTACGTGTATGTAGGAGGAAAATATGCTTGACTGAAATATTTATTAGTCTGATGGGAATTTGGAGTTCACTTTAACTGAAAGACATTCACACAATTTTTGTAAAAAAAAAAAAAAGCTGCTGAAACTAATCAGTTTCATGATGTTCCTCTGTTTATTCAGGGTTTTTTGTTCGTTTTTCTTTGGGTTCTGTTGAGAATGTTTGTTTGAGACATCTCGAACTTGGCCACATTTTCAGCTTCTCAAGTTGCCCAGCAATCTGTGTTTTAGTTTCTAACCTTAATAACTTGAAGCATGTACCGATTCAACTGTTTCATGATATTTTGTTGACGGTTTGATTTTGCCACAACGTTTTTGAAAAATAAATTTAAATTTATGACCCATTTGTTTTTCCTATTCTTTATATTCAACTAAATCTTTTTTTTCCCTTTTAATTTAACAAAAGGACTAGAAAAGCACTCGGAGAGCGCAGACCTCCGCCAAGAATCCTTTTAAAAAATAAAATAAAATTCCGGGATCCAGAAGGTGATCCGGATCACTGCTAAAATTTAATGGATTGTTACTTGTGCCCAGTCACACCTCTGGAAAAAA
>JAODVO010000010.1:23232442-23243914 GCA_025400055.1 Notarius lentiginosus
AAACACGACTCTGACAGACAGACTTTGCAAAGGATCGCTCAGCATTCTACACCTGATCATACTGAGCTGTTAGTCTAGTGTTAGTCTCTTGTGTTCCTGACCTCATTTCTGTTTGTTTCTGACCTCGACTTTTGTGTACCCTCTAATATTCCATTCGCACATTGATCAATCCTTGCCTGACTTTGACTATGACTTCTGGATCACAATTTGGATTTCGCTGCCAGTTTGCAACGCACCCACTGTCCCCTGTGCATGCATCAGTAAGTGCCTGCACTCTGACAGGATACTTCACCACTATGGATGCAGCAGAAGAAGCGAAGCAAACTGCTCTGAATGCACAGGGACGACTGTTAGGAGAACACCAGTGGATGTTAAGTGAACTAAACACCCAAATGTCACAATTAACTGCTGTTGTCTTAAAGGCCCTCCTGACATGTCCCATGTCATCAGCCAGTGCCACAACAATGGTTCGTCAATCAGACAAATTCTCCGGAGAGGTATCAGAATGTAAAGGCTTTCCCCTTCAATGTTTGCTGTACTTCACTACCCTCACAGACACCACTGAAGAACAGAAAATCACTCAATTCTTTAACCTTCTCACCGGCAAAGCTATGAGGTGGGCTAGTGCCGTATGGGAGCACGGCGGTGAGCATACCACCTCTTATGATCATTTTGTTGAACTATTTAAGAGGGTTTTTAATCATCAGCCTGAGGAAGTAGAAGTGGGAGAGAAGTTACTCACAATCTGGCAAGGAGAGAGGACAGTGACCGAGTATGCACTGGAATTCTGCACGCTAGCAGCAGGAAGTGGCTGGAACAAACTGGCACTTAAAGCCATGTTTTGCCAGGGTCTGAATGCCGAGATCTTCACCGAATTCGCATGTCATGATGAACAGTTGACTCCTTGATCAACCTGGTGATTAGATTGGACCACCTGCTCCTCAACCAAGCCTCCTTGTGGTAAAAACCAGTTCTGCCACTACTTTCGCAAAACCCCATGTCATTGGAAGTCTCCAACACTCGTATGTCATGCTCTGAGTGAGAGAAGAATCAGAAAGAGGGATTATGTTTCTATTGTGGAAGACAGGGTAATTTCCTGGCACTGTGCCCAGTGCACCCACCAAACCCAAGAAAATCTGGTCAGCCTCAACCTGAATCCAGCCCCAACAGTCCAGTGAGTCACAGCCTAACACATATCCCACAATCTCTCAAGCTTTATGTTTTACTGAGACTCTCAGACTCCACCCAAGCCCTTTCTGCCCTCATAGACTCCGGAACAGAGGGAAATTTCATCGATCATGAGGTTGTCCAGAGCCTCAACCTGCCCACATAGGAACTACCATACCCAGTAAGCTTAAAGGCCATTGATGACAGACCCATAGGGGAAGGACTCATCATCACATGCACCGCACCTGTCAAGATTCAAGTTGGTGCCTTACATTTCTCTGTTTGTCACCTGTACTGCTTGTCAAGCTGTGGTTCTGGGGTTTCCCTGGCTACAACAACATGACCCCCTCATCTCCTGGCAACAGAAAGAAAGCCTGCAGTGGTCACCTTCCTGTTTCCACCAATGCCAACTTTCACAAGTCACCCTGGCATCCACATCTATTGAGAGTCCCTCGCCTGGGAGCATTGAGCACATTCCTGTCTGTTATCATCAGTTCAAAGAAGTATTCAGTAAGGATAAAGCTAGTGGCCTACCTCCTCACCACCCATACGACTGTGCCATAGACCTCCTCATGGGTACGACTCCTCCATGCAATCATATCTACCCGCTATCCATCAAGAAGCAGAAAGCCATGGAGGAATACATTCAAGAGGTATTAAAACAGGGTTATATCCATCCACTTCTCCAGCTTCTGCCAGCTTCTTCTTTGTAGAAAAGAAAGAGGGGATCTACATTCATGCATCGATTACAGAGGGTTAACTCCAGTCTCCATTAAGTACCCCTATCCACTTCCACTCATACCATCAGCCTTAGAGCAGCTTAGAGAAGCCTGCATCTTCACCAAACTGGACCTGAAGAGTGCCTATAACCTGGTCTGAATTCATGAGGGTGATAAGTGGAAGATTGCCTTCAGCACCATCTTGGGGCCCTTCGAATATTTGGTAATGCCATATGGGCTTTCTTGTGCTCCCAGTGTGTTCCTGTGCCTAATTAATGACATCCTCCATGATATGCTAGGAAGGTATGTCATCGTATACATTGATGACATTGTCATCTTCTCACCTGATGAAGTCACTCACCACCTACATGTCACCTCAGTGCTCACCAGGCTCCTTGAGAACCAGCTTTATGTGGGGCAGAGAAGTGTGAGTTTCATGTGGCTTGGATTTCTTTCCTGGGATATGTTATCAGTGCTGTAGGGATAAGCATGGACATAAATAAGGCCATAGCAGTCACTTCCTGGCCTACACCCTCCACCATTAAGGAGTTACAATGTTTCCTAGGGTTCGCGAACTTCTACCATAGGTTCATCAAAGGGTTTAGTGCCATTGCAGCTCCTCTAACCTTCCTACTGAAAAAAGGACCTAAATGCCTACAGTGGAACCAAGCTGCAGAGTAAGCTTTCAAGCATCTCAAAGCTGTGTTCACCTCAGCACCCATCCTCCAACACTCCAATCCCACCAAGCCTTTCAATGTTGAAGTGGATGCTTCAGAAACTGGAGTAGGAGGAATATTATCCCAGCACTTTGGAGAAAAACCTAAGCTGCACCCCATAGATGACTTCTCCAAAATAAAGTTATTGGCAGAACAAAATTATGACATTGGCAACAGAGAATTTTTTGCTATCAAGCTAGCCTTGGAGGAATGGAGACATTGGCTAGAGGGCACCAACCATCCTTTCACTATCCTTACAGACCAAAAAAATCTAGAGTACCTCAAGACCACCAAATGACTGAATCCCTGTCAGGCCAGATGGGCACTGTTCTTCACTCGTTTTCAGTTCACCACCTCCTGTCATCCTGGTTCTAAGAATACTAAGGCCCTTTCCAGACTTCATGCAAGTTCCAGCATCCACAGCGAACCTACTCTGATCTTAACCCCCACCCCCAACTGTTTTGTCAATGCTATCATCTGGGAGATAGATAAAGCTATAGTTCAGGTCCAGCCCCACGACCTTCCAGACTCCTGCCTTCTGGATCTCATGCATGTACCTCCGCAGTTCCAAGGACAGCTTATCACCTGGGCCCATTCATCCCCAGCAACAGGACACCCAGGTAGCCACTGCATGCATCAGCTCTTGTGAAATAAATATTGGTGGGAGAATATGATTATTGATATCAACTAGCTTGTTTTCTCCTGTTCTGCCTGTGCCCAAATGAAGTTGCCTCGAGCTCCACCTGCAAGCTAACTTTGCCCAAAGACCATGGTCTCACATTTCAATAGACTTTATCACCAATTTGCCCAAGGCAGAGAACAATACCATAATTATGGTAACCATTGATCGATTTTCCAAGGCAATCAAGCCCATTCCCCTGTCCGGATTACCCACAGCACTTGAGACCGTGGAACTCCTCTTCTCTTATGTCTTCTGGTACTATGGCAACCCAGAGAACATATTTAGTGACAAGGGCCCTCAGTTCACATCCAAGGTATGGGTCGGCTTCATGAATAAACTTGGGGTCTCAATAAGTCTGACTTCAGGATACCATCTGCAATCCAATGGCCAGGTGGAATGGGCTAACAGGGGATTGGATGTTTTTTGAGAGTATATTGTATGGAAAATCCTAAAGACTGGTCATGATTCATCCTGTGTGCTGAGTACACCCAAAACTCAATCAAGCACTCAGCCAACCAGCTCACACCTTTCCAGTGTATCCTTGGTTATCAGCCTCCACTGTTCCCATGGGATGTCTCACCCACACAGACTCCAGCCATTGCCTCCTGGTTCTGGCGGAGTGAGCAGATTTGGGAAGGAGTTCACCAGCATAGAGCAGGTAGCCAGCAGGTACAAGCGCTATGTGGACAAACACAAAGAGGACACACCTGCGTACTCACCTGGTGACTGGGTTTGGATGGCCACCAAAGACCTACCTAACCCTGGTACATGCCGTAAACTCCAAGCCCATTACACTGGCCCTTTCAAAATACTCAGCAAAATCAATGAAGTGTCCTACAAAGTGGAACTTCCTCCATGTTACTACATGGCACCAACCTTCTATGTATCATGCCTCAAACCCACCATCCAAGGTCTGCTAGCTGCCAACACACCAACCAAGGAGCCTCCTGTACCCCTACAGTCAGCAGGAGGAACCCATCTACCAAGTCCACAAGATCCTTAACTCCTGTCACAAAATAAATATCAGGGAATATCTGGTGAACTGGGAGGGGTATGGTCCAGAGGAACAAAGTGGATTACCTGTGAAGGACATACTGGACCTGCTCCTTACACAGGAGTTTCACAGCCAACATCCCAAAAAGCCAGCTCCCAGGAAAAGAAGTTGCCCTCGGAAGGAGACCGCTCCCAGAGTGAGTACCTTGGTGGGGGGTGGGGGGGTCCTGTCAGTAACAGCACAGAGGATCTCCATTCAGAGCAGCCTCCAAACATGGCCATGATCGACTACAATTCCCAAGCACCACAGCGCCCCTTCCCTGAGTACTGATGGCACACTGGTTCCTAGTTTCCCACTAATCAGTATGCCTATATAAACACGACTCTGACAGACAGACTTTACAAAGTATTGCTCAGCATTATTCACCTGATCACCTGTTAGGCTCTTGTGTTCCTGACCTCTTTTCTGTTTGTTTCTGACCTCAACTTTTGTGTACCCTCTGATATTCTATTCGCACATCAATCAAAACCTTGCCTGACTTTGACTATGACTTCTGGATCACGATTTGGATTTGGCTGCCAGTTTGCAACACACCTGCTCTCTCTCCTGTGCATACATCAGTAAGTGTCTGCACTCTGACATTGGTATTGTGCTTATTTTATTCCTTTTGGCTCAATATTTTATTCCACTTTGGTTCAACACCTGTTGTTTTAAATGTGCTTTCCAAATAAATTAGACTTGAGTTGACTTGACTTGACCTGACTGCTAGGTCCAGGGAAGCACTGGATATCCATGGCTTCTTTCTGAAGTGGCATTTGCCAAGCACCTCTGAAGCTGTGAGGACAAGGATGGAACAGATCTGGTTCCAGTCATCGTCGAGACTCTGGACCCAATCAAGCCTGGTGAAATGGTTAACAACTTCAGCTGAGTAGCAGTGGGCAAAGAGAGGGTTGTGGAGCTTATTGACATCAGGAGGGTAGCGGAGGCTGGGACTCAGAGGATTGTTTCTGCAGAGATGGAAATATAGGTTGGCAGTGAGAATACAGTGGTCAGTGCTGTTGAGCTCAGCACTGAAGTAAACCCAGCAGTTGAGGCAACCTGCCAGCTTCTGCTCATCAGAATATGGTCTTGGACACATTACCAGTGTTACTGTACCAGGTGGTGCAGTGGACCTGACGATGCTGAAACCAGGTACCCAGGATTTTCAGGTTGTGCACAGCACAGAGCTCCAGCTTGCAGTCACCGTTATTGTGATGTGGCGAAGGGGGAAGGATGCAGTCCAACTGTGCCAACTATGGTGTTCATGTGCTCAAGCACAATAATAATATCATGCCTGAAGATGTGCCTGAGCTTACCATTTACTTGGTGGTAGAAGACATCCTTGGTTTTGTCTTTGGTGACATCCATTGGGGTATAGCACAAAAAGACAAAAATTTAGTCTTGGGAGTGCTTGAAACAGGTATAGAGCATGTGTGGGCCAAGTGGCTTCCAGGAAACAATCAACAATGCATGGTGTCAGTGGAAGGTGATGGCTACGCCCTGGGTGCAGAAGTTGTTGTGACCACTCTATAGCAGTCAGTATCTACCAATATCTGCTCGCTGCTACTGGCCCATTTGACTTCCTTAATTGCAGCAATGGAGATGTGCAGGTGAGTGTATTTGGCCAGAAGGAGTAAGGAATGGCCAGGCTGTTTCAGGATGAGGATCTGAAAGGTGGCAATGCGGATAGGATGGTGTGTGAGATTGATGGATGGTGGTAGTAAAAATGGGAGCTCAGGGGAGCCCCTGCCTTGCGGGTTTGAGGGAAGCCCATCATTAACCTTCCTGTGTGCCGCCTGGTAAGTGAAGGTTGTTGCTGGGCCTGTACAAGCCAGGTCTTTTGTCTTCTGATGTCCATAGCAGGAGGTTGATAACAGGGGATTGGGCTGCTAGGCCCATGCCCCCAGGCTGAGGCATTCGCACCGGTAACCAAATCCGGATGTCAGGTGTTGCCTGATGGGATTGAAGTGGGGATCTAAGTTCCACTCTTTCCATTGGAGGCTGCCCAGTCAAATGACCCCCTTTTTTCTTTACACCGTTCTGTGTAAATTCTAGAGACAATTGTGTGTGGAAATCCCATGAGATCAGCAGCTTGGACCAACATCCATGCTACAGTTAAAGTACCATATTTTTTCTCATTCAATTTGTTTGATGTGAGTATAAACTGAAGCTCTTGCCCTGTATCTACATGATTTTATGTATTATGCTGCTGCCACATGCTTGGCTGACTAGTGAACTGCATGAAATTGCAGGTGTTCCTAATAAAGTGCACAGTGAGTGTATGTGAACGAACACATTTAGGGTATATCCTGTGAAACTCAGTTGTTTCATATTAATGACCTGAAAGAAAGTAAAAGCTAATTCATTAATTAAGGCAAGTAAGACTAGCCATTCAATTAGGACAAAAGAAATAATGTTCTCTAAAATGAAGTAGAATTATTGTGTCAGTGTCTGAACTGGATTACTGGAAATTTAACATATGGCATGTTCTTTTGCCATTTAGTCGTTCTTTTATTGTTGCCAGCTCTCTGAGAGATTTGCTTTTTGTGGACATTTGTGGCTGTCACTACATGGAAATAACATGGGCCATGAACAAGTTTGGTAATTTCTGATTGACATTTATCATGCATGCCAATATGAAGAAAGTCAGCAGTAATCGTTTGGAAATCTAGTGGTAACTTTTAGTTGGCCTTCTAAAATATACATTTTCAGGAATAAACTTTAACAAAAGACTAATAAATGAGTCTTTGGGCTTTGCATCATTCAAGCTTGCAACCTTTAAACCCTATCTTACAAGGATGCAAGTCTTCCTCCCAATATGTTCTTTGGAACTGTATATGATTGATTGGCACAACTCTGGCTATAATTTGCTATAACTTAATTCTTTCCCAGTTAAATTCCTCTGTAATCTGGGGATGTGAAAGAGGTTAGAAAGAATTGAAGAATTACGAAAGACATGAAGTAATTTGACGCAAGTAGGAAGAAAGTACACAATACTAGGAAGCTGAAGTGAAAGCTATACTGATAACAGATATAGTATACGAGAGCGAGAGAGAGCGAGAGAGTGAGAGAGAGCTGCAGAATAACAGATAAATAAGGCTGTCAACACTTTGCTGTTAACTTCTCCTACAGGCCTCAGCCTGTGCCCGCCCTCCACCCCCTCGCTGAAGTAAGTAGCCTTCTTAGAGGCAGACGATGTGGCACAACTTCAAAGCAGCAGCCCCCCTCCCTCCCCCTGGGCACAAACACGGTGTAATTAGTATGTCGTTAATGGGCCATACTATTAGTGCCTTTAAGATAGTGAGGTTTTACACATTAGCCTGGTCTAATCACAACCAGACCTGGTGAGGGCCTCATTTGAACCATGTGCTGGGGAAGAACTGAGGCACAAGCGTGCATGACAGAGAGAGAAAGAGAGAGAGAGACACACACAGAGAGAGAAATAGGACCGAAATGTTAATGCAGTATCAGTATACAATAACACCATGATTATCAAAGCTGAGGACCTGTGATACATAAACAGAAACTCCTCTATTTATTTATTTATTTATTTATTTATTTATTTATTTAGTTGCTTGTTTAGTTAGTTAGTTAGTTAGTTAGTTAGTTAGTTTAAAAATAACGTTTACACTGATGGATATCATAAATATTTATTCACTGTAATTATAGTTTTTATTGAATTATTACAAGCCTAATCAATGAGTCACTTGAACTGAATGTGTTTAATTTAAAGTTCAACTGGAAAATATGCATAATGTCAATGTGACTTGAACTGTAATTTTAGTAACACTAGGTGTTGTTATTATGACATATAAAATATACATTTTAAGACATTGTGATTTCTTTGGGTTTAGTGGTTAGTCAAATTTAAGATCTAAATTGCCTCCAAAAAAAATACATACATACATACATACAGTAGTTGCCTGATAGAATTTGGCTGCAAACAGTTTGAGACCACTCTGAGTTGAACTGCGTTCTCATACAAAAAAGCATCAGACTGTGAAGTTCATGCATGTTTTTTTTAATTTAGATAAAATGACCAGTTTGAATTAAAGTATCCCTTTAGCTCAATTTAATGCACTAGTTCTTTATTAAAATATTGAATCAAATGGACATTTATGGTCACTTATGTAGACATGCACAAGTAGACACATTTAGGTGGTGGTGTACCTCCAGTTGTTGACATTAGTGCTCATAAATGTCATAGTGGGATTTATAAACAAGTTATATACAGATTATGAATGTTTTATAAAGTCCTTCTGAGGGGCCCTGCAAATAGAATATATTTAGTATGTTAATTCAGTGCAGGTTCTCATATACACAGTGTGGCTAGGTTTTTTTTTTAAAGATTTTGAATTGAATTGAATTGAATAATGCATCAAATATTATCCAAATAAATTATTTTGTTGTTTGGTTATTGGATTTAGAGGGTATAGATCACATGTATAACAGACATGGAGGCACACGATTACAGTTGATACTTGTGACTCAGTGACAGATGCATTAGAGTCAGGAGTCCTGGCAATGCATACATTTCTGCCGCTCTCACTCTCTATCCCTCTCTCTCCTGCTCTCTTTTCATCGGTCCAAAGCCTGTCGCTCCCCTGCCTGGCCCAGGTCTGGCCCAATCTGGATATGGTTTTTGCTGCCCAACTGTTTTTTTTTTTTTTACACTGATCTAGTATCAGAGACTTAACCAAAATGGGAACATGAAAATTATGGGTTAATTATATACTTTATGCACATTACACACCTTACATACTTCATTCTTGTTTTAGTCAGACTTTTGAAAGAGCGCAGGCTATAAGGATTATAGTGTATATTGTAGATTAGGCTATTATAGTAATAATACTTGCTCACAAAGGCTTAACCAATAGGTTTCAAATATATATAAGAAAGAAAAACAGTAAATATGAAAATGGCCTTTTAAATAACCCATTGACTGCTCTGTTTATTTGATGTGTAATCCATGCCCTTATATTGAGATGTGTTCACTCTTTGGTGTGTTTGTCGTCATTTGTTTGTGTGAGTAAGCGGAAGCAGTCTGTAAGGGTGGTAGAACTGCACCTCCCTATGCCCTGCTGTGTGTGTGTGTGTGTGTGTGTGTGTGTGTGTGTGTATTCTTTGTATGTGTGTATGCACATTGCTGTTTACTGTTGGGCCTTATGGCAGCAGAGTGGCACTGAGAAATGTAATTAAACCAGCCCACCCCCTCACAATATCTCTCTCTCTCCCTTTTTCTCGCTTTCCTTTTCACTGTCCCTAAGCCACTTAATCCCTATTTAGCATCTCCAACACAGATCTCTAATTCTTTTGTCTCACTTTTTTTTTGGTTCAACACCTGACAATATGACAATGTTCTCTTTCTGCTCTCAACTTTCTGACTTTTTTTTTATTGTGATCCTTCACCTCTGTCTCTCCAATCATGTCTCTTTGTCTTTAAACAGTGTAGTGGCGGTAGCCCAGGCGGGCGGATTGTCATGGCTTGTGTTTTGGCGCGAGTGCGTGTAGCAGCACCTTCTCAGAGAGGGTGGAGTGAGGGAGAAGGAGAGGAGAGAGATGAAGGGAGGGAGGAAGAGGGGGAGGGATGGATGGATGGATGGGGAGCAGGGGAGGAGGCCGTGATGACACTGCATGGTGAAGTCATCCCCATGACATCATCCCCTGGCCCGAAGCCAAGAGACCAGCAGTCTTTCAGCCTCTCTCTTATTCGTTCGGTGTGTGCGTATGTAAGAGTGTGGCTGACACACATACACATACCCTCTTTGTCCACAATGCTGGAGTAAAAACTCTGGTTGTCTTTTGTTCCCACTATTTTCCCCTCCCTCCCCTGCTTCTCTCTCTCTCTCTCTCTCTCTCTCTCTCTCTCTTAGTGCCCCAGGGCTTGTGCTTCTAGATGAGTTCTGGCTGCAGCACGATCAATACAAGCACAGTGAGTGTGGGTCCCTACGTCTCCTGCCCCAGCTGCACACTTACACACACACACACACACACACACACACACACACACACAAAGGCAGTTCATTAGGTGCTCCCTTGTAAGCAACACGTGGTTTTGCATTCACAATTTTGAAAAGCTCTGCTCGCTCTCCAGTCCTTTCTTTTGTCATGGTCAAACTTTTTAAAATGAAACTCCTCCTTAGACAAACTCTTATAAGTCTTTATCTAGTCCTACTGTTTAAAGCACTATACATTGAGTGGATATTCTGAGCTAAGTTTAACCAGTCATTGAAATTGGTTTTAAAAAAAACCTTCATATGTTTCACTTCTTATGCACAGTATTATATTAAAGCAACTTCTGTACGTTAACCTGCATAAAGCACTGTTACATATTAATGGAGTACGGTATAAAAGACACTCCAATAATCACACTCCAAAACATCTTAAAGAGTGAAAGGTGTCTTTCAGCTAAAGGAATAGTATAGGAAAATGCAACGTTTACACAATTTTCCACTTACTGAAAATGTAGTCTTGCAAGCTTTGCATCATTAGTTTGGAGGAACAAAGCTGATGTACATAGCTGACAAGTAATGGAAGTATGAGTCTCTTCAAATCTTTTCGGGAAATCTTTTCTGCCTCAAACCACATCCACTTTTTCCTGTACTGCACTCTATAAAAATGAACAGAATCTCACTATCTAGCTGGATGCTGCAGTGTTGTGGTGGCAGACATTTTGATTTAATGTGAGATAGCCTTTTGTTTCTTAGCCTCATAACTCCAGTGCAAAAGTCAAATGTTGGACTAAAACATGTCCTGGCTGATTAACTACATTTGTTGTAAGTGGAAATGTTCTTTCTGTAGTGAGAAGATATACAGTATTTTGGAGTGAAACAGTATAATCAGGTGTGAAATGACGCCCCTAAAGCTGGGCTTTTTATCCACTGAGATTTGACCGGCTTGTGAAAATGATGTGATGTATTTTTCTCAGCCTGCATGGACATGGTGACGTATTCAAAAGTCAAGCTATTTACAGGTGCAATTTACATTGGGTTTTGATGGAAGATTTCAGAAACACAAGATTTATTATATTTTTAAGTGACTGACATGGGCGGCACGGTGGTGTAGGGGTTAGCGCTGTCGCCTCACAGCAAGAAGGTCCGGGTCCGAGCCCCGTGGCCGGCGAGGGCCTTTCTGTGTGGAGTTTGCATGTTCTCC
>JAODVO010000010.1:24991492-25002987 GCA_025400055.1 Notarius lentiginosus
TTGTCCATTCTGGCCTCCAAAGTGATCCATTTCTCTCTGCAAAGCCATCAACTTCTCCAAGATCGAATCCACAGTGCAGGTCAAGTTCTAGCCACAGTCTGAGTGCCGACAGCTCTGCCCACTGCTTCAATCATGTCGGGCAGCTTTATGGTGCAAAATTTAGCGAGTATGACCATCAAAGTGTTCAGAAGAACTGCGGCTGGTTCTGTAAGATGCTCAGTAAAACCTACAGCTCATTTCCTTATCAAACTGCACTCGCTGTACCGGAGACTTCATTTTAAGCAATGGGTCGTCTCACACAAAATATTGACTTTGTTTAATTTATTATGGCTTACTGCTTATAGTATTTATTTTTTTAATGTTGACACATTTCATTTCATTATTTTTAAGCCATTTTTGGCCTACAGCATTTCTTTACATGTGCTGAATACTTTTGCACAGTCCTGTATGTTCTGAATGCACAAACAGATTGAGCATACAGTATCTACAAAACAGATGAACAAATAAAGACACACACATGTATTACATATGTATTCGTCAACTTTAACTTTTTGGCATTTTGATTTGTTACATTCTGGAAGTGAAATAAACTTTATTGGCATAGTACATCATGAATCTACACAAAATAACCATGATGTTGAATTTTGGGGAGGTTAGGGATGGGTTAATTTAATAATCTACTTGATTACATGGTTTATTTGAATACTCGATTCTGATTGGTCAGTTGTGGCATTCAATAACCTGTTACTTCTGTTTAACAGACCATTGCTGTAGACCACATCATTAGCAGAACAATAAAAAAAATTTTCAAATCTATAAAACATTTTTAAAGTGAATATTTTGTCAAATTATTGATTTGCTTTAGGAAGTAGCTGTGTCATAAGTGTGATTTAATGTACAGCGAGCTGGTCATTATTGTGACCTTAAATCCCTTCAGGGTGATTTAAGATCCCTAGTCTTTATGTTGGAGTCCTACGTCACGCTCTTGGGATTTATTTATTTTGGGTTTCCGTTAAATTACAGTGCACAAGACAATTTTAATTTAGATTACGGATTCCACATTCATTTGATGGGTTGGATTAGATCCTTTACCTCGCTGGCGCCAGTCAGCAGGCCGTATGTTTGTCACCCCTGATCCAGAGAGAGTCTGATTTTAAAATTTAGTACTGCAGTTGCAAAGTAAATGATTAAATATTTAAATTTTTTTTCAAGATGTCAAAGAATCAAACTGCTGCTACTTTTTTCATCAGTGCATGATGTAACACCATTTATATGGTTTATGGTACCTGTTCAAAATTGATACCATAGGAAGTTATTATGCTGCAGGGCTAGTAAGTGTTTTGTCATTGATTTGGTTATGTGTATCATGTTACACAACAGCTTGTTAGCTTTAGTGCTACCAAAAGTAACAATGTACTGTTTCATTTAAGAAGAAGAAGCCTTTATTTTTGTCACATGTACACTCAAGCACGGCGAAATTCCTCCTCTGCATTTAACCCATCTGAAGCAGTGAATACATGTACACGTGAGCACACAAACATACCCAGAGCAGGGAGCAGCTATATTACAGCGCCCAGGGAGCAAGTGAGGGTTAGGTACCTTGCTCAAGGGCACCGGTGACCTTTTAGTCCCAAAGCTGCTTCTCTCACCTTTAGGCCACGGCTTCCCCACTTCCCCATACTTCATAATTTCCAAACCTGCAAATAATTTATCTGATGATAAAACATCCTAGCACAGTCATTTTTACAGCACAAGCGGACCCCAAATAAACTAATTTGTTTTTAAAAAATCACTGGCATGCCAACTTACAGTGCTAAGTTATTCGCTCATCCGGCCAACAGGTGATGAGTTTATGCCATCATGTGTTGTCTGTCTGGCATTGTCCACATTTCACGAAAATCGCTTCTCTCTCAATTCTTCACTGATTTTTATTCTTTTTGGCAGGAAGGTAGGTCTGCCTGGAGCTTCTACCCAAATTTGCATAATTGCAGTTAATAATGAAGATATGGAGTAATTAAGCCCTAACGAGCAGTTTCCACACAAATCTCTTCTCCCTCAATTCTTCACCGATTTTGATTCTTTCTGGCATGAAGGTAGGGGTAGCTAGGGTGCACAAAACTTCTACCCAGATTTGCTTAATTACAGTTATTAATGAAGTTATGGACTAGTTAAGCTTTAATGAGCAGTTCAACAAAATTCGCTTCTTCTCCGTCAATTCCTTGCCATTTTGGATTCTGTCTGGCAAATAGGTAGGTATTCCTAAGATATATAACTTGTGTATATTGTATATAGCTTGCAACATTTATTGCGCAAGGTGGCCCACTTTAGATAGTTCCTTCTGGACTAGATGAGGCCGGAGTGAGCTACCCTGTTATTGTTGGTCTCGTTATTATGACCAAGCTACCATGCTCGCATCTTAATTGTTCAATCAGGCAGGCTAATATGGCACTATCTAGTGTTGCTTCCTTTTGACACTGAATACTGATAAGCCTTCGCAACTTCGATAATTAAGCATTTGTTTGTTTATTTGCGGCTGTTTGTTTCGATCTGAAAAAATGCAGATAATTAATCGATAACATCAGGACAATTCTGATTATCGATGCATGGAAAAGGCATAGATCCCAAGCCTAATGGTTATACATCTGATACCTTAAATGTTTTTACGTATAATTTAACAGGATAATTTATTGGCCTTTGGAATTTAAGTATTGAACCCCTCCACCCCACTTCTTAAATTTGCATGCTTTAGTACCAGCTGCATCCTCACGCCCTCATTCCATGTAGGCTCATGATCACTAAGGAAGCTTGTGGTTTCCTTCCAAACGCGCGATGGCCTGCTTTTGAAAACAGTGGGACAAGGTCAATGTCCTGCTTGTCTCTTACTCTTTCAAAACATGACACTCATGACACTCCGTACTTCATTATCCTGATGCTGAACAAACTTCAGAGTGCTAAATAAAATAAGTAAAATGAGCGAAAGTGAATTCAGTCATGGTGGTTGTTTTGCAAGTAGGTTAAGGGTTGGTGGTATTTTGCAAGAATCTAAAGTAAGAGACATTCATTGTTGCTTTTGGCATATGAGAGATCGTATGCTAACAGCCGCTGGATCAGATTGTTGAGACTCAGTCACTATCATACCCAAGGTACTACTGACAGCATCTTTAAAAATAAAATTAGGCAAACCCGTTATTCTGGTTACTACATCCGGTCATTGGAAACTTTCTGCTGGTTTTGGTATGTTTTTATATTCTGAATGGGAGTTAGTTGTGAACCTTTGAAACAGACATATCCCTAATTAAACTGGGCATCATATTTTAAAAGGGAAGTAGAATCAGTTCTATCCTAATAGGACCAACATGTACAAAACCAACCAGTCAGTTTCCTGGGTCTGAAGTAAATGTGGTAAGTGAAGAGTTAAGATTCCACATTTATGGGGTTCTGAGTGGGACACTGGAAAAGCTTTGGCCCTGTCAGCAGGAGCTTGTGAGTTTGATCCTGACACTGCCATAGCTGGTTGGCTTCCGGTGTTGAGGAGGAAGTAGGGATCTTGTGTCTTACTTGGCAGCTGCCATGTGATAGGGGAACACTAACTAGTGAGTGGGAGATAGGAAATGACAATTGGGAGAGAATGGGTATAAAAAGATTCAGTGCTTCTCACTTTAGGATTGTGTGTTGTGAACCAGTGTGGATTTTTTTTTTTTGGGGGGGGGCAAGCAAGTGAAAGATGATAGATTTTTGATGAGTTTCTTAAAAACATAGTGAAGGGTCAGCCAGAAGGATGTGGTGTAGAGGAATGGGAAGTATGCTAAAGGTGGATCAGCAGAATTGTCAACCAGTCTGCATCAGATGTGGGAGACCTAATTGTGTCCTCCATCTGTGGTGAAGCACATACAAGTGTTTTACTGGAAGCCAAGAAACACCAGTCTGAAGCCCTGAACCCAAGGCACTAACTTGTGTTTGGTTACCCAGGAACAGCAGGGAGCTTTTCATGCTTGTTCATCCCTGGCTCCGTCCCTTATGTGATGCACCAGGGATCAGATGGTGAAAAACCTCTCAAATTTGATGAGTGTTCTCGCTCGAGCAGAGCCCAACCTCCTTCCTTGTTCCAAAAAGTGATGGTTACGGATATACCATGAAAACAGAATAATGAACCGGTGTGAATTTTAAAAGCAAAAGTGAGATTTGATATTTTAAAAAAAATTACAGCATGGAAGTATTCGATTTAAGGGATTGGTAACTTTTTTTTTTTTTAGAGAAACGAGCATTGGATGAACTGCAGTTGTAGAAATCAGAGCATAGGGAATGCCTGCAATTTCTTGCCTGCTTGTCCTCATTCACATTCACTGAGCAAGTGCCAAGGCTCTTGCTAAGCTTGTGGCCATTTTGTGTTACTGCACTGTCAAGCTGCTTGTACGAAATGGTCGATTGGAGGAGGGGCTTTTAAAGGAACCTCATCCTAAATATGCCACATTGTTTGCTTGTTGGTTCTGCACAAACTGAAGCTGCTGCATTTGTTAAGTTCATACAGGTTGAAGTGTTGCCTTTTGTACTTTTTAGAAATTTAAAAAAAAAAAAAAAACAAGCAAGATCTTTAACTAGCAATCAGTGCTGGACAGCTTGTTTTAATTTAATTAATTCACTGAATCTAGCCTATATATTTAGTTCGAGTTATCAAATTTTACACTTAATCACACACTATGTAATTACAGACTATCAATATGCAAAAGTAGTTATTCATTATGTTTATATTTAAAAGGTGTTATTATTATTATTATTTTTTTTATTTATTGAAAAGATTCTTTGCAGAAAAATGCCTTTCCTTAACTCTCCAGTATAGTGTTTGGTTCAGTTTAGTGATTATGGAATAGAACGATCTCATGGAAAGGACATTTGTTGGGGGAGGGTTTTGTAGAAGAACGAGTTTCAGCCGGTTCAGACTGGTATCTGCTGCATGCCTCTGATTGGTCAGCCTTGTTTTTTTTTTCCCCTAACACCACTGTTTGCTGAAGTAACCATGTACATCATGCTCAAGTATGTTTTACTCTTACAAGGCTTGGTATCTTAAACTTCCTGCCTCACTAAGGTCGAGAGCTGTATAAGAGTGCTATAGTACCTGAGTGTGCACTGTATCATAGACTTGTGGACTTTTGAGCACTCAGCATGGGGTGCACATTTATTTCTCATGCATTACGTTTGCAGTCTTGCTTTGCTACTTGCGGTATAAATTGTCAAAATTCTACAGGCAATATCTCACTCCTAGTGTTTAGTATACAGTGTGTGTGTGTGTGTGTGTCAGGGAAGGAGTGTGGTAACCATGATGTATAAAAATTAATAACATGCTAAGTCTTCTCAAACACGAGACTTGTGGTGATATCCTGGTAAATCTTTTTTTTTTTTTTCTCGTAGTGAAGAATAGGTTATATTGAATAGACATGATATTACATTTTAATTATAGGTAAGAAAAGGGCATTCAAAGACACCCCACACACACACTACTGGTAACATTTGGTATAGCCCTGTACCCTGTATAGCCTTCTCACTTACCCTTTTTCAACCGACGTTTTGTCTTTCCGAACACACCCATGGCTAATTTACTGCTAGTGAAAACCTTTCTTACAATTTTAATGTTAACCCTCGAATAACATTCATTGTTACTAATTCCGGACTATACAAGATGCTCACAATGAACTCTGTTCATGGACAAGAAGATAAAAATATATCAAGAATTGGATCAGGTTTTGTTCTGTTACATTGAACACTAATACAGCCATGCACACGTGTTAAGTTTTGTCGGGAACCCCAGCTCTAGAACTCGGGTGACTCAGCAGATTGCAAACGGTCTCTCAGAATTTAACAGGTTAAACAATAACTTGATGATAATAAGATCCCTCCCTTGACGGAGTAGAATGATCTGTGGATGCCTTTTGATTTGGTAAAGGCACACGTTGACGTGTGCGCGTTTACAACTGAACATCTCATGCGTCCTGATAAGATTTCGGCCTGCGCTTGACCTGTGTGCATTTTTACTTGTCAAATGCAAATGGGGGTTTAAGCCCCAAGACCGCCAACTCGACATTGTTAACACAGTCTGCACCGGGGACGCCATATGATGGCTGACCCTGCGCTCTGACCCCAGCTTCCTAACAAGCTGGGATATGTGGTGAAAATTTTCACTGAGCTGTAATGTATGTGACAAAAGCTGCTTCGTCTTCCTTTTTCTTTCACCCAAATCAAATATTGCACATTAATATGCACGTTAGCTCATTACATTCTAACACCAACTTCTATTCCTTGTTTTTACGTTTTATGACAAATTGTGCAGTTTTTAAAGCTTACTGACACTTAAAAAGTGGCACAATTTACACAGTGTATCCAATGACTGTCCGGAGAGGGATTGGCTTTTAAACATGGCTTGGAGAAACGGATGCTTTTACGCTTGTTTAACATGTGGCTAAAATGCGTCTCCGGATTTAAATCTGTTGCACGTGTGCCTTGGGTGCATTTGCACGTTAATTTTTTATGTGCATAGTCCACTTGCCTGATACCCAATATGCATGAAATGACTAGTGTAAACCTATCATATAAGCAATGGTGTGTGTGTGTGTGTAATATATAAATAAAAAGCTGACTGCCCTTGATCAAAATGCATGAAACTTGTGCTTGCTTTGAGTCTTAATGGAATTTGACAACCTTCCATATGAAGATGGTAATGCGATATAAAGTAATCTGATTTGATTAGGGGGAATCATAGTCCCAAATGAGGAAATTTGTGTTTACTGTATTGCTAAATGTGTTTAAATGTTTGTAAAGTGATGCTTCCTCCTGCTCTTTTGAGAAACAAAAGTGTTCTTGGCAACAGGGGCGGACTATTGCAGAGAGACAAATGTCCCTACTTGGAACCTGAAGGTACTGAATTTAGCTTATTGCGGAAAGTGTAATAAAGGATTTAAATATAACCCACGAACTGAGCTATACTTCTGAGATTCTGATTTAGCCATGCTTTGAATGAGACGGAGCTATGAAATTAATTTTCATTGTCGAGTCACAAGTGGTCATAGTTTCTCTTCGAGTTGCTGTACTTGTATACTGAATAAGTGTGAACACATGCTGGTTTTACACAAGACCAAGGACAGACTTCACTTTTTCAGCGATTAGATCAACAACCTGCCAGCTCTCAAGGACATGTGGTTCTCACCCCAAGTGAGGTTTCTCATTCCTTCTACTTCTTAAAAATGTGTTCGACACTGAGGCCTCTAAGAATTTGGTAAAAACTGAAAAATCAAGATACGATAACTAACTTTTTTTCTTTCCTTCACTGAATATGTGAAAGTGATAGTGTTCAGAGTTGCGACATGCTTTATGGTAAAGCTCACAGGCTTATGATTAGAGGGCTTGATTTTTAATTTAAGCATATACTGTTCGAGTTATTAAGCAGATGGCTATGTCTTGCTCCCTCTTGTGTTGAGTCAGAGTTGCACATCCATCCGGTCACCCCTCTGCTTTGTGAAAATGGTATGGTCTGGGACTAGCAGTAATTTTCCATCCTGTTTTCTCAGTGCTGCAGTGGGGGAGGGGATTGTGTTTGTCTTTCATGGATTTTGGTCTTTTTTCCAATTTAAGTTAAGTTTTTCCTTCAGGTGGTCATATTTTGCACCACACATTTAATTGACATTTAATTTTTTTTTAAAATATACATTTATTTTCTCCCTGAGGTATCTGACTTGTCATGTGAAGACAAATCTTACATACAGAACAACTATCCAGATTATTACTGTATTATTGTTTATCTGGTTGTTGTGATTGTAATTGGTGTTCCTACACTGTGCTCTGGTGTTGCTGGGAAGATCACAAAGAACATGCTCCACCCCTCTGCACACGTGGTACAGTCCCAGCTCAACTTCTCTCCCTCACTCTGTCTCGCCTATATATAGGGCGAGCAAGAAGAAGGCTAGTTGCACTCACATTCTTGTTCATGGCCTACGTCTGAAGCTCACACAGGTTTACATTTAACATTTTTACATACTACTTGTCATAAAGGATTTTTTTTGTTCGCTTTTATGTCACTACTATAACTTGGTGAAAAAATCCTTGTTTTAATATTGTTTAGTGTATTTTTGATGTCTGTTTGCCTGTCTTGCGTTCGACGTCGCGAAGGAGTTAGCATGAAAACAGTGTCGCGAACTTGGTGTGGTTTGGATTGTCATTTGTTTCTTAGTTTGGGGGTTTTTTCCCCCTCTTTTGAAGGTGTCATGGTTTCTTAATGTGAGCCAGATTTGTCTCTTTTGTTCAGTATTATGTTTTATCTGCTGTTTATGAAAATGATATGCACTGTGTGTATGTTGGCGTTTGCATTGGATGGGGAGTTTGAAAGTGTATTCATTTGTACCAGTTTTTTTTTTTTTAAAGAATTTGTATAAGTGAGCTGCATTTATATGAATTAGCCTGTTTTTGGTTTACGGATGTATTTGTTCATGTTTCAAAATGTTCGTTTTGAATGCATTGTTTTTCTGAAGTTGCAACTTGAAGATTGTCTCTGGACTTTGGATTAGGGTAGTGCGGTTGTTGGCAACACCAGGTGCTGGTGTTGCTGCACAACACCCTGAAGCACATGGTGGAGTCCTTGCTGTGCACCCCTCCCCCTCTTCTTTCTCTGACTCTGTATTGCTCTTTTGCTCCCTTGCTCCTGTCTACATGGTGTGTGCTCTTTGGACCGAGAGGCTATGCTCCTTACCTTGCTCGCATTCTTTCTCTCGTCACCAAATGTGCGAAAAGCTACCAACGCTTGCAACAATTTTGCACTTGGATGATACTTGTTTGTATTCCTTTTGTCACTTTTTTTTTTCCTTATTTGCACAAAATTTATGAATCAATGTATCTAAATTTTCTGAGTGGTTTCTATATTGATTGATTTTGTTAAAGTTATTACCTGGTGTGAATCACACTAATGAAGTTGTACTTGCTGCTGAAGCAGTAACAACTTGTGCCAGAAGTGAGGCACCAGTAAAACCCCACTAAAGAATTGTTTAATAAACATTGTTCATAAATTGTTAGGTACCTAGTCTGTAATGATATTGACCAGTCGGATACAAAAAAACTACACATGACTTATCTCACCCAGCTAAACTGGTTGCTTTCCTCTGCAGTACATGATTGGCAAACATTAATACTGAAGATTACACACTTCGCTAAGTAGTCTTTAGTGGTTTGTACCACTTCTGCTGATCGTGGTGTGTTAACAACTAAAAATTTTTTGGTTAAAAATGGAATAGTCAGCCACACGTTTGAGTGTGTCCGCTGCAGATCTAGATGGCACAGGCCCATCCTGGCCCACCCATCCTGGCCCACCCATGGGTACACCAATATGTGGATGTCTGGAGGCGTTTTCTCTTCGATGTTTTTCGAAAGCTGCCTCTGGGACGCTTATCGCCACCGATGCCTTTACTTGATCGAATCCTTTGGCTGGGGAACCCAAAGAGGAGGCTCAAAGAAGACTGTCCAGGATTGGAGCATCTCTGGCCTTTGCTGGGGTGAACTTGCACCTGTTTTTGCTTCTGGAAGAAATATTTTACACAAACCTGAGAAGTATCCTGTTCACAGTGGATGCCATCACATTCAACTGGAATCAGTAGAACCTCTTTATTGAGGACTCCATTAGACCCTGGTCACACTACAGCTCACGATGGTTTTGCAAATACTTGGTGATGAAAAATTGGTCACCTCGCCACCAATCGTGTGATGTATGGCCAATGTTCTCTGAGCTTTGCGAGTTGTTGTTTTTGGTGTCTCCACCTCATGAGGCCAAAAACATCGCGAAAAATTTCAGTGCATGCATTGAAATTTGGTGAAGTTTGCCAACGAAAACAAAAGCGGCAAATACTTGCAGATGGATTTGGGAATACTTCCTGAAGTTCGGGGAAGCATTGGCACCAGATGCCTCATTTTCATCGATAACCCATTGTAAAGTATCACAAGCTGTGGTGTGACCATAGCCTTTCCAAAATGGAGAGTCTGCACACCTGTGGTTGCAACATGTCTGAACCATGGACTTGCAGCCTTCAAAGAATTTTCAATAACAGATGTGATCATGGTGCGTGCTTGCAGCCAAAACAAAATGTGCCAAGGTCAATAAACTTGAAAATGGCTGCATCCGTTTCAGAAAAGCTCTGATGTTGATGGAGCTTATTCAGGATCTGATTCCAACAGCAGTAGTAACTATCAGCTATGGTCATAGTTGATAATTACACTAATCAGCTTTACTTGGTTGTTTCTTCAAAAAAGCCACCAAATATTTGCCAGCATTTGCAACCATGCATCATGCTAAGGCAAAGTAGGTTTTAAGACCTATTAAATATGCTTCCTGTCTCATTCTTGCGATGAAACTAATGTTTCCGCACACCTGGGTCACATGCTTTTATGCTGATTCATAAATCTGGCTTGTGTAGAAGGCACAACTGTAGGGGAAGGTAGATTGTATTGTTTCACAGAAGGAACAGAGGAAACTCTTATTATGATTTTTAGGTTTCTTCTCAAGCTGTTTCAGCATTGTAGAATTTGAATCATTTCATTGAGAGTCCATGTGCAAGTGGGTGGTTTTTTTTTTTTTAAAGTTTGTCTTCAATATTGCTTCCTCTTTCTGCTCTCACACCTCTTCATGTCTGGTTAAAACTTCGGGACGAAAAAGATCCATCACACTACTTGTTCTCTACCACTTTACAAGACCCTGATCCCATGCAACTGACTTGAAGGAAGACTGAAAATAAGAAAGGAAGACATTCACATTCTGAAAATATGTAAAGTGGGATTCTGACTTCTTCAAGTTACAGTATCTGCAGTCAGCATAACCCTGTCAGTGGATCATATCGACGTTTCAAGCCAATACTGATTTTCAAGACTATGCTCCATTTTAAGTTGATGCATTCCCAAGTTTGATCTGTACAAGTTCAGATTTTACCTTACGATCTTAAAGCAATATTGTTAAGTACTTCAGCTAGTCAAAGCTACAGAGCTTAAAAATTGTCCCTAAACAAACTCATTGAGCTTTAGTTTATGTAATAGTGTAGTACTTGAATTGGGCAAATGAATATTGAGCAACTTCCTTTGTGTTTCTCAATCTGGATACTTCCATGTAGTACACAATGTACGTACTTTTCGTAGTGCATGAATTTCAACATGGGTTTGATTTGAGAACCCTACCAGTAAGCTGAACGCATGTCTAAAAGGCTTTTTGCAAGCTGATTAGACATGGTCATGGTTTTATTGGGTGCCCTTTTCTATGGAGCATCTGCTAATGAGAGAAACACCCCATATAGAGGTTATCTTGATACTGGAATTATGAATGCCCCTTGTCATTTTTGGTCATCTGCAAAATCTGTCCAAGGAAATTCCAAAATGGGTATCGGAAACATCCACGTTGTCAACCACAGACATTAGTGAAATATATTTTGGCTAGTTTAAGGATTGGAATCCTAATCAACACTTGATGGAATTTTATATTT
>JAODVO010000010.1:28364149-28374622 GCA_025400055.1 Notarius lentiginosus
TCAGCTGGGATAGGCTCCAGCTTGCCTGCGACCCTGTAGAACAGGATAAAGCGGCTAGAGATAATGAGATGAGATCTGTGACGTTTTGTGTCCAAATACCACCACTGCCTGAAGGCCCTAAAAATGAATAAAACTTTAACTAGAATGAGTGAGTATCATGCTGAATGACAAATCACCCAAGTTTAACTTGTGGGCTCTGTTACAAATTTGACTGATGAGCTTCAGCATGACATGATTTTTTGAATCTTGTTTCAAGGTCAGGAATATCACTACATGACCCTATGCTTTAGTAGGCTACTCGCTCTTAGAGCTTGTATTGTGTCACAGCTCAGGCACTTTAGCTAATGCTGTTATTCATTATGTACCCCTGTTCTCTAGAGGGTCCTTCAGACAAACATAAATGGGTTGCTGCATGTTGTGCAGTCAGCATGATGCGCCGTCTTTTTATTGTGTCTCACCATGAAACCCAGTGGGAAAACGAATATGGGCTGTTTCAGTATACCCTGCTTTATTTTCCTGATCCCAGATCAGTGGTGCTCACCGCCCCATTGCCCTTTATGATCTGTAATCTATGCTTATTAAACAAGGTGCCTATGCTATTAGGCATCGAAAATGAGTGCTAATGACCGAGCTGCTGTCAGTGTCTGCCTTCATAACACTGTCTTCCATTTATAACTGCTGCATTAGGGCTATAATTCAAGCTGTTGCACATCATTGGGTTTAAAAATATGTTCATTTTCTTTTCTTTCCCCCCCATCATAGCTTAGTGAAAGGATTTTGAGAGATCTTTAGCCAAAGTATGCTGCACCTGGTGTGTTGCCTTGATTCAAAATGTATTTTCATACCAAATTCTGGAAAATATCAATTTTAATGTGTAATCATGAATAAGAAGTTTGAGTGGGAAAAATTTAAGAATTGAATGCATTTATAGCTGAATGTCCACCAGTGACAGATGACTGAATTATATCACCTCTCCAGATGAGAGAGAAGACAGAGATAAGACAATGATGTGTGAGTAAATCAAGACTTTCTCACAGAGTTATTTTCCTCCACATTACAGCCTGAAACTGTGCCTTTCAAAATTGTAGTTATATAATCTCTTCCTCTTGTGTTCTCCATCGAAATGTTGTTAGGAAAAGTGGGAGTGGGAGCTCCAGTCAGATGATTAGCACTGATGTTTCTGTGGCATATATCTGGCATGGTGCCACTTTTTCCCTCCCTTCTCCCACCCACTTAAACTCTGATGCTAGAACAATCGCTCAAAATTACACTGCTGCCTGGCATCAGGGAGATGAGTCAGTGGGAATCGTTGTGGGCTCGTGTTCGCATTCCTCATCTTCCTCCGTAATGCTCTCTAATGAACAGCTCCTCTCAGTGACGGCACTTTATGAGCTAGCTGCTTGACCTGATCTCAAAGCACTGGGGTCTCAAATGAAACATCCATGCTGTGCATTTCTGATAGGCCTCCTGCAGCTTCCACGCAAACAGATGATTATAGCACATGCAGGCACAGGGCCTGTCATTCTCAATGTTGACGCACAAAGAGGAAGATTACAGCGAGAGCAATTCATGTTTTTCTGCTCTCTTCAATATCGACCTTGTGTCAAACCAAGCAGAGACAAATTTGCACAAGTGGCGGATGAAGGGGAATAAGCATCACAGCTTTCATGTAACTTTCAATGGGGTGTATTAAATGCCAGTAGAAACCTCTATGGAGACGTGTGACTAAAGCCTTTGTGCCTTTGCACTGATGCTTACTTGCACCAATCAAGTGCTTATCCTTGTGTTTCAATCAATTGGTTATTATCCAAAACAGTAAGGATGCCTTGGTGCAATCAGTTTTAGTCAATATCAAACTTGCTACTGATTCCAGACCAAATCTTGTGTACAGGGGAGTTTTCACATTTCAAACTGAAAAGTGCACTTAACACTGAAATACTGTATGTGTTCATGGGGCCATTGCTGATTTAAAGAATACTTAAACTTTTAAGCTTTAAAGTGACTTAAACAATAACAAGATCAGTTACTTGATTGTTCTATACACTAAATTAGTTCTAAAGGACAACCCCAAATCAGAAAAAGTTGGGACAGTTTGGAAAATACAAATAACAAAAACAAAAGTGGTGATTTCTAAATATACTTTGAATTGTGTTTCATTGCAGACAATACGAACCCAAGATATTTAAATTTTTTTGTTTGGTCAACTTCATTTGTTAATATACATCCATTTCTGTATTTAAGGCCTACAACACATTCCAAAAAAAAATGGGACTAGGCAATTTAGGGCTACTAATGAGGTAAAACCGGGCGGCACGGTGGTGTAGTGGTTTGTACTGTTGCATCACAGCAAGAAAGTTCTGGGTTCGAGCCCAATGGCTGACAGGGGCCATTCTGTGTGGAGTTTGCATGTTCTCCCCATGTCTGCGTGGGCTTCTTGTGAGTGCTCCGGTTTCCCCCACAGTCCAAAGACATGCAGGTTAGGTTAACATGGGGCAGCCTTGGGCTGAAGTGCCCTTCAGCAAGAAGTGCCTTGAGCAAGGCACCAAACCCCAACTCCTCCCCAGGCACTGTAGCATAGCTGCCCACTGCTCTGGGTATGTGTGTGTGCTCATTGCTCACTTGTATGTGTGCATTTGTGTGTTCACTGCTTCAGATGGGTTAAATGCAGAGGATTAATTTCACTGTGCTTGAGTGCTTGACAAATAAAGGCTTCTTCTTCTTCTTTTAAAGCAATAAAATAATGATGTCATATGAAACAGGTGATGTCAATAGGTGATTATAATTTGATCCAAAATCAGTATCCAGGAAAGGCCTAGTCTTTGAGAAACAAAGATGGGCTGAAGAGCTCCAGTTTGTCAAAAAAAATTGTGAGAAAATAATTGAAATTTTTCAAAACTATGTTGCTCAAAGAAAGATAGGAAAGGATTTGGATATTTCACCATCTATAGTAGAATATCATTAAACAATTCAAGGAATCTGGAAGAATTTTGGTGTGTAGAGGGCAAGGGTGCAAGCCTAAGCTGAACACTCTTGATCTCCAATCCTGCAGATGCTGATAACTGATTGTGGCAGCGGGGGCATGGTCAAGCATTGGTCTGTGAATGGAGGGCAGAGTCAGGGAAGGTAAGTGGTAGGATCACTGCACCTGATGGAAATTAACCTGTGTTTGTGTGTCTTCCCCAATGACCATGCACTGGGATAAATGGTTTGAGCCCCTGTTATTCGTAGTGCGAGAGGTCCCGCAAGCCTCCACAGGGTTCTCCCTGTTTGAATTATTATATGGGAGTAAGCCGAGTGGCATTTTGGATGTGCAACGGGAAAATTGGGAGGAGGGGCCTTCAACCAGTAAAAACAAAATCCAATGCGTTATCAACCTGTGTGCCAAACTCCATACACTCACACACCTCACCCAGGAGAATTTACAGCAGGCCCAAGAACATCAAGTCCGCCTGTACGACAGGGGCACGTACCGTAGGGAGTTCACACCGGGAGATAAAGTACTCATGTTGTTACCCACGTCGAGCTCCAAATTGATTGGCAGGTGGCAAGGACTCTTTGAGGTCACACGGCGAGTCGGGGACATCGAATATGAGGTGAGGCAAATGGACAGGGGTGGGGCATTACAGATTTACCACCTCAATCTGCTAAAACATTGGAACAAGGAGGTCCCCGTGGCATTGGTGTTGGTGGTTCCGGAGAAGGTGGAGCTGGGGCCGGAGGTTCAAAAAGGAAAATTGACATCGCCCACCTCTCCCTGACCCAGCTCATGGAGGTCGCCCAGTTGCAGACAGAATTTTCTGATGTGTTCTCACCCCTGCCCAGCCGCACCCACCTCATAGAACACCACATTGAGATGCCCCCAGGGGTGGTAGTGCGCAGCCACCCTTACAGGCTGCCTAAACACAAAAAAAAGGTGGTTCAGGAAGAACTCAAGGCCATGCTTGAAACGGGCATTGCCGAGGAGTCCCACAGTGACTGGAGCAGCCCAGTGGCCTTGGTTCCCAAGGCCGACGGGTCGGTCTGGTTCTGTGTGGACTATAGAAAAGTCAACACGGTGTCTAAATTTGATGCGTACCCAATGCAGTGAAAATTCATCCTCTACATTTAACCCATCTGAAGCAGTGAACACACACAGAGCAGTGGGCAGCCATACTACAGCACCTGGGGAGCAACAAGGGGTTAGGTACCTTCCTCAAGGGCACTTTAGCCCAAGGCCACCCCATGTTAACCTAACTGCATGTCTTTGAACTGTGGGGTTTCCTCCGGATGCTCCGGATTCCCCAAAGAGACATGTGGAGAACATGCAAACTCCACACAGAATGCCCTCCCTGTCAGCCACTGGGCTTGAACCCAAAACCTTCTTGTTGTGAGGTGAGAGTGCTAACCACTACACCACTGTGCCACCCTATATTTCTGAGATGAAAGAAAGCTACCTGGGCTAATGTTATAAATATGAGTTTCAAACCAAAGACTGGAGTCAATGATCACCCCAAGGTCTTTTACTGCTCCTCATGAAGAAACTGAAAGGCCATCCACAGTCATTATGTAATCCTACTTCAAGCTGCATGTGGTCCTAATACAGGTACTTCTGTCTTGCCAGAGTTAAGTGAGATGCCCTGAGACCGAGATGCTGATCTCTTCTGCTCCTCGGACCTGCCTGATCCATCCTGATGCCCTATGTCTGGCTGGAGTCTCATCACATCGCTCCTGTGGATGATGGCCCCATATGGACAATCAAAAGTCGCACTTGGAAGACGCTCTGGACTCTTACAGTAATATATTTATGTCCGAGGACTTCAGTTGACTTGCTAACTTTAGGACTGCAGTTGTCATGAACAGTTTTGCACTCAAGTTTCCATCACTGAACAGTTTATAACTTCAACAAAACAGACTTCAGGTTAAAACTGTAATGATTTTCCTGTTTTCACAGTTATACTTTGTGACTCTATAGGACACTGTTATAGAAGTGAGTTACTTATAATCACGCTATCTGTTATCACCCAAATGAGGATGGGTTCCCTTTTGAGCCTGGTTCCTCTCAAGGTTTCTCCCTCATGTCATCTGAGGGAATTTTTCCTTGCCACTGTCTCCACAGGCTTACTCACTGGGGATAAATTAGAGATAAAATTAACTCATGTTTAAAGTCTTTAATTTTCTGTAATGCTGCTTTGCGACAATGTCTATTGTTAAAAACGCTATACAAATAAACTTGACAGCTATTTTTATGTGCTCAGGTTGTAATTAAGAGTGATTGTTTTCAGCTTAGTGTAAACTGCCGTCAGCTAACCGCCGCTCCATAGAGACTGAATGGGATTTAGGTAACTAGCGGTAGGTTTTGCTAATATAGTTAGCTGAAAGTTATCGCTAGCTATGTAGGGATAACTAACTTTAGCGCTCTTGCATCAAGTTAAAATCTCATGGTTTTTTTTGTGAGTTGTAATAGAGATTGTCTAACTTATTGTCTGATCTAAAAGTGACAAACGTGATAAAAGTGGCAGCTGCAAATGTTTCAGTGTCCATCTTTGCAGTGTTTGTCTCCCTGGCAATAGATTTGCTCTGATCTGATTGGTTGTTACCAATTGTCTGTTGCCCTAATTAGTTGCCCCGTGTCTCATCTAGTTGCCTGTTGGCTGGCAACACTGCCCAAAAAGTTGTCCCGTGTACCATCACTTTTATTCTCAATATTACTGTCTCAACACTTTTTTCTACCCATTGTTCTTCCAAATTTGGTCACCTACAAATTCCCACCGACCAGCCAGCTTTCCCCATAATACAACATGCTTCCACACAGACCCATGAAGCCACCAGCTATCTTTTTTTTTTTTAAACTGCTGATCATAGTACATCACAGGGCAGCTCTGAGTAAAGCGCTATCTACCCTCTTCCGCATACATGACCTTGCAGACACCCATGATTGGCTCGTGTCTCTATGATTGACATGAGGAAGAGAGTATTCCTCCTGCCCATGGAGCACAGCCAATTTTTCTCCCTTGCCTTCTGGCTGTGGCATCATCAGGATTCGAACTTGCGATCTCCTGACAATATGGCACTCAACTCAGGATCATCAGTTCAAACTCTTTACTATTTTTTTGTCTTCATTTTCCAAACCTACTTGACCTAGTTGTACCATCATCCTAATACATTCTTGTCCTGAATAATCACTAGTAAAACAATGTCACTATCAGGCATACCAAGCAGCATTGTGCACTAATTAGCTGATACAGTCTACTGTGATTCAGTGTATGATTGACAAAACAGGATGAAGGAATTGAGAAAAGAACTGCATGGCAACCAAGGATTGCTTTATGGCCCACATACACTTGCCATGCAAACAGGAAACAAACATCATGCATTAAGATCATCTGCTGCTTGCACTCAACTCATTTTCAAGCAGGGAGAATCGGATTGGCACCATGATTAGTCTTGGAGAGGACATTCGTGCTTTGGCAATCGGTTTGGAGAAAGTGATCTGGATTGCGGTGTTACCATGCACACGTGTGGAAGAGTAGAAGTACGACTGAACCTTTGGACTTTTGGATGTAACAAAATATACGAGACAAAAGAAAGAGTCTGCAAGTAACTGTATTGCCATGGTGTACATCCAGGGGTCATCAACTGTTAGACCAATATCAAACCAAGTCTAGATTTTAAACATGAACCTATGTGGTTCTGAAGCAGATCCTCTTGTTGCAGCCTATCTAAATCACATGCATTTATGTCAATTGTTTAGCTGAAGGCAGCTTAGTGGAGAAGAGAAGACTTTTCACAGACTTTATCCATAGAAGACATCTGTTCAAAACAGATGCATCTTATCGGTTCAAAGTTTGTGCCTCTAGTCAAATGCAGAAATGCGAAGCACTATGTGAAACAAAATCTAACTCCATTGGATTTGTATTTTTATTTATAATCGTGAATGGTTTATCATTAAAAGCGAACTGTTTTCACCAAACATTTATGTTCATTGCTTATTCAGACAAACAACTTTCACAAATCTGAGTTGAATACCCCTGGCATACAGGGAAAAACAATTGGGATGGTCAAGTAATGTGCTGATTTGTTGTTGTTTTTTTTTTTTCATGAATATTGAAGATTGAAAAATGTATGGACAGATTTGGATTTTATTCTGAATGCACTGTGCATGTTCACACACGTGCATATAAGCTTTCTGGAATGTGATGAGCTTAGCCTGTGTGAGTGCACTTAAGGTTTTTTTTTTTAAGACAACACCTATGCAGAACAACACAGACCTGATCAGCTAACAAGTAAGAGTAGCAGAGAGAAAGAGTGGACTGTGCCTAGAGTGTGCGGTCTATCTTTAAGGGGACAGACGCCCTGTTACTGAGAGTGCTGTAATAGATAAGTGGAGAGAGAGAGAGAGAGATGATACACAGATACACTGGATTCCTCTCTGAGACATTCCTAGTAGTGGTGATTTGTGGGGAGTGGGGAGGGGAGGGGAGGAGAGTGAAATAAGGAAGGAGCTAGTTCTTTGAGGTGACAATTTCAGCATCTCCAGAATCATGCTTTTCACCCTTCTTGGAAGAAGAGTTGTCGGAGCCGCCACTCAGTTTGTCCTCATCGTCTCCTCTCTCCTTCTTGGTGCTCTTGGTAGAGCTGGTGTAGACACGGCTCTGGTAGTTGTAGCTCTGGGTGCTGGACATGGAGCCCGGGATGGGGTAGTTGATACCAGTGCTTAGGCGTGTCTCCTCTCCTTCCAGAAGTTTCCTGAGAAAGGTATGACAAGGGGAGAAAAAAAAATGTGTATGGCGGATGGGGCGTGGTAAAGTGTAAGAAATAGGTGTGAGTTCACAATTATGAATATTCCTATTCAAAAGGATATAAAGAGTTTCTCTGTTTACCTGTAAGCAGCAATCTCAATATCCAGGGCCATCTTGACATTCAAAAGGTCCTGGTATTCCCTCAAGTGACGAGCCATTTCATTCTTAGTGGTCCTTAGCTCATTCTCCAGCTCACCAATTGCATCCTGGTTGAGGAGAAATTTAACCAATGCAAATAAAATGATTAGGGGAAAAAAAAATCCTCGACTGCATCACGTTTATTCACATTTGTACATTGGATACCATTGACACATAAGAGAGGGGTATATTTTAATTTGGGTGGGGCACATTAACCCCTTACACTCCCAGAACCCACAAGCAAGTCGAGACGTAGGAAGTTTTCACTCTCGTAACCACATTTTCACTTACTGAATAATTCATAATAGTCACTGATTATTGTGCTTTAGGATTAACACCTGATGACTGGCTTATAGTAACATACTAGTTCAAGCAGATACTAAAATGATACCACTTTTGTCAGGATTACATAAATCATTACAATGTCCAAAGTCTACGCCAATATATAAATGTAGAAGTTGGGGGGGAGGGATAAAAATGAAAAAATGAGATAAGAATTTTCCAAATTGTGAATAGTCTGTATTTATGATGATAATGCAAAGAGTGAATGTAGCAGCTTTAAAATATCACACTGGTCACAGGTTCGGTTTCTTTCAGGACCATGGACAGAGGAGAAGAACATGAGGATCATCCATGACTAACCTGAAGACCTACGACCTCGACGTTGTGCCGGTCCTCCATCTCACGGATCTGCCTCTCCAAGGACTCGTTGGTGCCACGAAGGCTTTCTATCTCGATGGTCCTGGACTGCAGCTGACGCCTGAACTCGTTGACCTCTTCACGGCTGGCACGGATCGCCTCGTTGCTGCGGCTCGCCTGCTCGTTCAGGTCGGCGAACTTGGATCGGTACCACTCCTCGGCTGACTGCAGGTTTTTGGAGGCGAGCGATTCATACTGCACACGGATCTCCTTGAGAGCAGAGGTCAGGTCGGGTTTGGCCACCTCGACCTCCACGGACACCTGCGACGCCTGGATGACGCTGGTGAGCTCGGCCACCTCTTCGTCGTGCACCTTACGCAGGAAGCCGATCTCGTCCAGCAGGGACTCGACCTTCCTCTCCAAGTCGAGGCGCGCCAGAGACGCGTCGTCTACATCCTTACGGAAAGCCTGCAGCGTGCGTTCGGCTTCATTGCGCCGGCGCGCCTCTTCCTCACAGCGCTCCTGCGCCTTGTGCAGCTCCTCTTCAGCGGCGTCGCGCTCCAGTGCAGTGCGCTCTCTTTCCGCGCACACCTGCTCCAGCTGCGCACGCAGTTCCCGGATCTCCTGCTGGTACAGGTCGGCGAGACGCGACGGCTCTGAGTGGCGCTGACGCAGCGCAGCCAGCTCGGCCTCCAGCGCCTTGTTCTGCTGCTCCACATAGCGCACTTTCTCTATGAACGTGGCGAAGCGGTCGTTCAAGCCTTGCATCTGCTCTTTCTCATTTGTCCGAATGATCTTGAGTTCGTTGCTCACCGCGGCGCTTTGCGCCAAGTCAAACGTGTCCATCCCCATTGGAGAGGTTGAGGATGGGAACCCGATGCGCCCGATGCGCTTATAGGAGCCCAGACTCGAGCTGGTGGCCCTGGACAGAGACACGGACGGGTAGCCGCTTCGGGGGCCATCAATTCTGGATGGTGACGACGAGAAACGTAGAGAGTCTCCGAAAATCTTCCGGTAGGATGAAGAGGAATAGATTTCGGCTCCGTAGCTCATTGTGGCGGATATTTGAGGATAAAACGAGTGGAACTCACTCTGCAAAGTGTGTCCCCCTTTTTATAGCACCAGCAGGACCGTCCCAATCGATGCCACCCTGCCTATCTTAGCACACTTCACAGATTTCTAGCTGAAGATGATTCAGTGAGAAACACTCCAAACACACAAGCACCTCTTTCTTTCAAAGCTTTTCTGCTCTGCATAGCATGACAGTGCGTTTGAGTCTTTACTTAAACCGAGCAGGGGAAACAAGATGGAACTGTCCGTTTTGGCGCAGTGCTGATGTCAGCATGAAAGAGAGGGAAAGAGAGAGAGAGGAGAGAGAGAGAGAGACCCCAACACCCCAACATCCTCATCGTTTCTCTGTCTCTGTGCGCCCCAGACACATTTAGTTCCATGCTACACACTGACTATCCAAATACATCTAGACATTCTGCAAATGTAAAAAGAATAAATTTCAAAATGGATTCTGCATGCAAATGAAGTTGCAGTGATGATAATAAACTGCATTTTACTGTTTATTCGTGTCATCTGATGAAAATATTGGCTTAGCACGGCTTGGGGAATAATGTTTAAATAGCACTTGAGTTTTTCTTCAGTACATAGATGATGGATACGCAGCTCGCCTGTTAGAGTACAGTTTTGATGCTGCTAAATTTAGCCATCATACGCCAAAGATGTGAAGTCATCGTCTGGGCTGGAGAAAGTGTGACTGCAGTACACTGCTACCCTCTGTCGGAGTCCCTGTGCAATACACATACTGATCCTGAACCCATACCCAGGTTCTCATCTCATCTCATCTCATTATCTGTAGCCGCTTTATCCTGTTCTACAGGGTTGCAGGCAAGCTGGAGCCTATCCCAGC
>JAODVO010000010.1:31040271-31051800 GCA_025400055.1 Notarius lentiginosus
ATAATATTTTGTGTCTCATTTGTTTAACTGGGTTCTCTGTATCTACTTGTAGGACGTGGGTGAAAATCTGATGATGTTTTAGGTCATATTTGAAATATAGAAAATTCTAAAGGGTTCAAGCACCACTGTATGCTGACAATAGGCTTTTGGAAAATGACTGCAATAAAATGTTCTTATTATCCTTCGTCATGAGAATTCTGGTTCCTTTCAGTATATCAGATTTTGAGGGTCAGCTCTTTTCCCTTTCAAAGAGTTCAGTGACTTTTTTTTTCAAATCCAATATCGGTAATATGACCTGGAACATTCCTTGTATTTGGTATGTTTTGAACCTTTCAAAGTGAGGTAATGGTGTCAGCAATTTGTATATTTATTTTTGTTATTTTTTTTTTTATGAACAAGATGTTGCACATTTACATTCAGGTGTAACACTTCCTTGCTGACAGAAGACAAAAGGCATCACAATCTCACTAGAAAGTGCAATAAATATAACTAAATTATTTAAACAAAAATGTCACTGGGGAAAAGATAAAAATAAACAAAGAAGAAGAAAATAATACACTCATAAAAAAAAACAGCAGAAAAAAAAACTGTCCAGGTCATACACGAAGAGAGTCTCGGGGCTTGTGTCAAAGATCTCATTATAATGTTTATTATCCCACTTCCACTTCAGTGTAAATGAGATCTTGAAATTGCTTAGGTTTAGTGTACACATCATAGTAGTAGTATGACAAGGGTCATTTCTCGCTCAGTTTTCAAGATATCTGGATGAAACTTGGTGTGCTTGTACGTAGTGACCAACTGTGATCTCCATATTGTGCATGACATCACATGACATAATGACATCATATAATTTTCAGGAATGGCTATGAATGGGACGACCTGGTACAGTACCAGGACAAGCCAGACAAAATTATTTCATGCCATCTTCCATGGCCCTTGTACCTTAATACAAAAAAGTGCAAAAAAGCACTCATTTGACCTCTGACCTTGACCCTTTGCCAGAATTATGTCAAAGGTCACTTATGCATGAAATCGCTACTCCTCCCTCATTTTTTCATAAATTTTCACCAATTGGGTACGGAGAACCTATTTGGAGGGCTTCAAAGTACTTTGCATCTGTTAAGCGAGTTGACATATTTTCACTGAGTTACTTGACCTTGAACTTGTCACTTAGGTGACTAGCAAAAAGTCAGAGTTTTGTCTATTTTTCATGTTCTTTGAGCTAGCCTTGCTCCTTTGCCATAGAAAAACATGCTTTAATTAATTTTTATAGTTTTGACCTATTTACCTTTGACCTAGGTCAATATTAGTTCACATATTTTCAACGTGCTCATACAATGTGTAGATGTTGATGGGTTTGTCTTTCTCCATGTGTAAAATATGGCCAAGGAACATGAGCTGGTGCAGGATGACCATCGGAAGCAAAGAGCTTGTGTTAGTGAGATCATAAATTCTGTTATTTGAGACTTTATCAAAGCATTTGATGTTCAACATGATCCTGTAGCATGAGGTGGTGAAAGCATTTAGCTTAGCACCCATGTCCTTGGAGATTATCCTTGTTTCACAGCCATCCAATAGAACAGATAGACATGTTGTTCTAAAGAGGCAGAGCTTCAAGTCCAAAGGTACTGACTGTGAGTACCAGCTCTTATTGAGGCTCCAGAATGCAGACTATGCAAGGGCTTTCCTCCACTTGATGTCATTGAAACTACTCGTAACTACAGAGCCTAGATAACAGAAGTTGCTGACCTGTTTTAGTGTTTCTGACCATATAGTAAGATTTTTGTTCCCAAGACAATTTTGGGCCATGTACTCTGTTTTGCTGGGTTAATAAGGAGTCCTATACTGGTTGCTGCTTCCACAGTGAGGGACAGTTGCACCTGCGCTCTTTTGAGTGAGGATTCTAGGAGGCAGATGTTGTCAGCAACGTCAAGGTCATTTAGATACTTTGCTGGGTGTCTAGTTGGCCTTCTAGGATAGGTCATTAAACTACCATTAGCATTATTACTTGTGGCCTGACACATGACATAGTCCAAATCAATAATGAAAAGAAATGGTGAGAGAACATCACTGTGAAGGACTCCTGTGGTTACTTCAAAGCCATCAGACATCTGACCGTTAATTAGCACAGCACTCTTAGAATTATCATCATAAGTCATAAGTCCTTCCCACACCAGAACCTGGTCTTCCCAGGCAGTCTCTTGTCCCAGTACTAACCAGACCCTTAAGGTGCATAGGGCGGTGCCAATCTACGTTTCCATAGCCCTTGGCTTCTCATCTATATAGCTAGGGTTACAGTGGAGGACTGGTCCTCTGGTAACCATGAGTTTGACTCCCCACTCACATCTGTATTGCAGTGTGCCTTGCCAGACGGAAGTAGGTACCATTTTTATGATGGTCTTTGGTATGACCCAACCACGAGTAGAACTCGCAATCTCCCGATTGAAAGGTGGACACACTAACCACTAGGCCAGCTCACGGTTAGATTTATCATACAGGACTCTTATTGTACTGACAATTTCAGAGGGAATGCCATAATGACAAAGTATGGCAAATATGGACTCTCGATTGATGGAAACAAAGGCCTTCCAGAAACCTATGAAGTTGGTCACTAAGGGTAATTGTTTTGCCTGGAAGCCTTCAATAATATGCCTCAGAATATAGATCTGTTGGGTGCAGCTGAAGTTGGCTTGATTATGCCTCAGGATTGGGTCTACAGTGAACTGAATTCTATCTGGCAAGATCTTATTGTAGATTCTTGCACAGATGGACATTAGGGTTATTCCCTAAAAGTTGTTCATCAGGGAAAGGTCACCCTTCTTTGGTGTGGGGACAATGAAGTTAGTGATCCACTGCACTGGGGGTATCTTCTCGATATATACTTCACAACAAAAACTATGGACAATAGAAGCCATGGCTTCACTGCCATCTTTTAGGGCTTCAGGCATAATGCCACAAACTAGGCCAGCTGCCTGATTCCGTTTAAGAGAATTGATGGCCTTCTTTGTCTCTTTCAATGTACAGTGTCTTGCAAAAGTATTCATCCCCTCTTGTGTTTGTCCTGTTTTGTCACATTACAAGCTGGAATTAAAATTTATTTTTGTTTTTTTGGGGGGTTAGCACCGTTTGATTTACACAACATGCCTGCCACTTTAAAGGTGAAAATGGTTGTTTTATTGTGACTCAAACAAGAATTAAGATGAAAAAAAAAACTGAAATCTGGAGTGTGCATAGGTATTCACCCCCCAAAGTCAATACTTTGTAGAGCCACCTTTTGCTGCAATTACAGCTGCAAGTCTCTGATTATTAAAGGGATAATGCACTTTAATACCTCCCCCCCCCCATTATCTGTAGCCACTTATCCTGTACAGAGTTGCAGGCAAGCTGGAGACTATCCCAGCTGACTATGGGCAAGAAAATTATAATCAGCATTTATTATTTTACAGAACTGAAATTCCACCAGTTAACCTAACCTAACCTGCATGTCTTTGGGGGAAACTGGAGCACCCAGAGGAAACCCACACGGACACGGGGAGAACATACAAACTCCGCACAGAAAGGCCCTCATCGGCCACGGGGCTCGAACCCGGACCTTCTTGCTGTAAGGCGACAGCGCTAACCACTACACCACCATGCCACCCTTCAGGGTGGGCTGTTATTGGAAAATAATCAATTTCAGGAGTGTGGTATCACACCTGCCTGTCCTTCAAGTCTTTCCTATAACAGTACTCCCCATCATGTTTTATTACTTATCTAATACCTGGGTACACAAGTCTATTGTTCCTGGTCTGTGGCCTAGCTCTAGTCATGCAGGGGCAGAGGTGCTTCTTTGTTTAAATAGCACAGTCATAAATTTAAAGGGGGGAAAAAAATCTCCTGCTAGCCTAACTCCAGGGCCAAGTTAAAGAGAAGTTAAGTCACATCCCATCCATGTATTTTTAGCAGTGTGATGAGACTTTCATATCAAATAAATGCAATATGTGGCTAGGCTGTTAGTGGCTTATGTAGTTTACAACACTGGAGATGGAGGAATTAGCTGTCTGTAATAGTTGGTGAACCATCTCTGGATCGGATCTGGAGAGGGCAAGGGAACAATATAGAACATTAGAGACGCAGCCAGCTAACACAAAATGGAGGGGGGAAATGCAAGAGTTCTAATTAGCATTCATTAACAGCAAGGAGGAAAGAGTGATTATGGTGTTTAAGGAGTGCATTAGCTAATGCTGCCTTTTTTTTCACGTCAGCAGATCCAAATTGGAGCAATGTGTTTCCACATCAAAAGGTGTTTGTGCTGTGCTGACACTGTTGGCTTGGGGGTATAGTGGGGAATGTTTTCATTGGTAATTAGAAAAGATGTTCACTCCTCTTGGTTTGTGGTTTAAATATAGCACAAACCTGTTACCTTAATGAGGGAGGTTTAAGTCTGACCATCACCTCAGATGTTAAGCTTACTGATCTGTATCAGAAACTCATATCACACACAAAAGGCAAGAGAGAACAATAGCCATCAATGATGCTAACGACTCTGGCACAGTGTTTGTTTTGAAATTTGAACTAGCATTGTATATTCTAATGATATGTTTCGAACACACTATGTTTTCATATAGACAGGTCCATTGTTCAAATTACCCACTGACTTTAGTGCATCAGCACAAATTGTGTGCCCTGAAGCAAGGAAAAATATTTTCTTTTTGCTGGCATGTTGACAGCGTTCCAAGGCTTGGAGGAAATTGCTACAGGGGTATACTGATAATACTGAGTGAGCTCTGGTTCCAGACGGTCAATATTAGTCTGTTTGTTTGCCAGGAAGGCCTATAGATTAACAAGGTTAGCAAGCCTCGTCCAAACAATCTGATACTGTCATCAAGTAGTCAATCTTTGTCCTTTATTCACATTCCATAATGAGATGTAAGTCAAACATTAGTCACCCTCCTGTTGTTATTAAGGTACTCACCCCACACAATCGCTTCTATGGAGCATTATGATTCACATAAAAAGCCTTCAATGTTTGCAAGGGGTCATGTGACAGCCACTGTTGATTCTCCCAAATCAACTGTTTGCACAGTTCTCAGTATATAAAGCAGCCGTGATTGGGGAGTGGATGTGTTGATATGAGTGTGCAGGTGGGGTTGGGTGTGGGACCAGTGAATCACTCATGGTACCAAAGTTAGAGGAGAAAGACCTTGGGTCAGCAGACTGTTGCCTCCTATGCAACCCTGGGAAAATGTAGACCTGATAATCCCGGGGATTGCCATGAATAAACATATCACTTAAAGGCAGGTAATCACTGATGTCTCCAAGAAGAGGTGCCAGTGAAAAGGATCCCTCTGTATCTCAACATGATTACATAGTTTTGTGGAGACAGGTACAATGAGGCATTCCTCTTTCTTGTACACACACTCACCCCACCCCATCCTGCCCTAACCCCAGTCTGTATACTCTGCTAATATTGACTCTCCTGGCTAACACTGCCTCTATTGAGCTCAGCCTTTCACACTAACGTTTGACTAGCATTAGTACATCATTGAGATAACAGGTTGAGGCGAGCAGCAGGCTCCATCGAGGCCACAACACAAATCAAGGCCAGGCTGTCAGCTAATGATGAAGGCCTGCAAGGAAAAGGACGCACCCAATTACTTTACCCATATGCTCCAATCCCCCCATCCCACTATGTTTTCCATATTATTGTGCTTGTGTTTACTTCTCCATGATTCACCGTTTTCTTTCATCTCTCGACTTTTGGCAGGGAAATATGATTTGCAGACTTAGCTGTGTTCTGACAAGAAAATGGGACATTTTTGTGGGGCATTTACTTTACCTCCAGCCATCAAGCTTGCACAGGACCTTGCAGTATGGCTCATCAAGCTGCTGCACTCCCGCCAGCAGAGGGGAAAAGAGGCAAGAAACCATACATGGTGGATTACCAAACAGACAGAGAGCAGTGCTGCCATCTGCTGGTCATGAGCTGGTCTTGTAGTTATTCATACAAAGCCTTTTTGAATGGCTTCAGGATCAATTTCCACTCAGCTACGGTATGTAGACTTCCCAATCCTGGTCGTGGAGTATCCCCCATGTGTCCCTGGTGGTTTGGTGATACAGTGGATTACATTGCCATCTCACAGCTCCGGGGTCCCTGGTTTGATCATGAACTTGAGTTAGTGCATGTGTGGAGTTTTGTATGTTCTCCACATGTTCATTTAGGTTTTCTCCGGGTTCTTTGGTATACTTCTACAGTCCAAAAACATGCAAGTAGGTGGACTGGCTATGATAAATTGCCCATAGGCGTGAATGGGTGACATGGTGGTGTAAGTGGTTAGCATGGTCGCCTCACAGCAAGAAGGTTCTGGGTTCGAGCCCAGCGGCCGGTGGGGGCCTTTCTGTGTGGAATTTGTATGTTCTCCCCATGTCTGTGTGGGTTTCCATTGCTCCCTGGGTGCTGTTAGCATGGCTGCCCACTGCTCTGGGTATGTGTGTGTTCACTGCTTCAGATGGGTTAAATGCAGAGAGGAAATTTCACAAGTGTGTGATGAATGAAGTTTTCTTTCTTTCTTTTTTTCTTATAATATACCAGTACGAGTCACGATATAAGGTTAATAAAACTGAAAACGTAATTGAATAACACGTTAATTAAGAAATAAAGCAAGTTGAAAAATGACTTCAGTTCCCCTTTAACTCTTTACCCCTTAAAGCAGTTGCTACAGCCACCATTGTACATGTATATACTGTTCACCCTTAGAACATCTTTACAAGAAAAAAAAAGTCTAAAGACAAGGTTTTAGACGAGGCATCATATGTCGTCATTATGGGATATACACGGGGTCGTCATATGTAGTCATTAAGGGGTAAAGAGTTGAAACAGTTGTTTGTGTTGGTATGTTGGTGCGTATTTAGAAGAATAAAACGCTTAAACTGTGCTGTAATGGGAAAATAATCCGCTTTGAGGTGGTAACAAGCGCATCATGAAAATATAGCTCAATATGTTGTGACGCTGTTTAACTGGTCGTCTGATTTTATTTTCTGTTTGTGATTTCAGCATTTAGGGAAAGAAGGCCTCACGTTTTGCATTGAGCTCTGTGCTCAGGCTCTTCAGACTGACCTCAAGAACGATCCCGTCATCAAGTCTCTCATCTACAAGACCATCGCGTACCTGTTCCCCAACGACCTGGAGATCTGCAGAGCCTGCGCGCTGCTCGTGTTCTTCCTGGAGCGAACAGTCGAGGCCTACAAGACCGTGTTCTTCCTGTACAACCACCCGGACCTGGAGTACCACCTGGACACCAGTCCCATCGGGAACAACGTGCGCTTCGAGGTGATTCAGATTCTCAAAAAGGGCCTGTTTTTTGACCCTGAATTCTGGAGCCTTCTGAACATCAAAACGAACTGCCTGAAGCTCATGAGCGACGACGTCGCCAGAGCCGCCCGTGAAATTATGGAAGAGGACAAATGGGTGCCTGGTTACTGCGTTCGAGAGCATTGCAAGTGCCGCACGGAGCTGGAACGGACTGTTATTACACAAGAGGCAAAGCCTGGGAGTAGAGACGAGCAGGAATCTGGGACGGTGGAGAAACCGTGCACAAGTCCTTCCGGTGATGCGTCTTCTGAAGTTCCTCAGTATAAGAAGAGAGGGAGGAAACCAGGGACACGGCTCACAAAGAACCTGGAGCTGTTTCCGGTCCGGCGTTCATTCAGGCAGCTGGATTTGGCACAAAATCATGCCAGGCAGCTGAACAACAGATGTCAGAGGTTCCTCACTCGGCAGGCGGACAAGAACATTCTGAAACAGCGAGGCAGGAAACCCCGGTGGCTCCTGGAGCAGTTAGCTTCCTTGGGAGAAAACAGCGCTCCCGGGCAACGGAAGAAACCAGGGAGGAAACCAAAGCTGTTCAGCTCGTTGAAAGACATTTTAGTTGACACGCCCGTTATTGAAATCACAATGGAGTATTCCTACCCTGATAATGAAGTTGAGCTGCCTGCTGACGTTCAGGGCCGGTCTACATCCAGATCGACGACGACGACTTCCACAGAGCATCGCTTCGATCAACCTCAAACAGCGCCTTGTAGTAAAACTCCAAACTCGCTCCTTCAGATGCTGTTAGAGAAGTCTCCTCATTCGTGGGCAGACAAAGATGACTTTCAGTCGCAGGAAGTTATGGTCATTATTAGAAAATTCCACACCTACGCAAAAGTGCCTGAAGAGGAGGAAAGCCCGACGCTCGTTCCCCTGACGGATACTGTCGTGTTAGTAGCGCAGCATGCCGCGAAACAGGAAGAGGAGTTTCACACTCTTGCGCCCGTAAAGAGTCCTAATGAACCAGACGAAGGGATTACAGTGACCTCAGTGACTGCTGCTGTAACACAGGAAGTCGGTGGTGGATCTGACCCATCATTACTTTCACCTCTCGAGCAGCACGTCGTCCCGGCTGACAGCACAGTCAGTCCTCCCAAAGATCAAACCACTAGCGTCGAGACTGACAAGATTCAAGCGCTGGAAGACACCCAGGAAGTTTCTGGTCTTGCTCATAAACCTGACAGTGCTACTGAATATATTTGTACTACGTCTGAAAAAGGAACTGACATTATCTCTACCTCTGGAAATCCACTTAATACTACACCTGGACTTGCACCCCAAAGTAAAGTTTCTACCCTCAAAGAAATCCTGGAAAATCCACCTGAAGTCGAAGCGGTAGACGCCTCTAAAAACGCGTCCGAAGCTGAAATCGTCCTCAAGACTCCTGCTGCACTCGAAGAAGCGAAACCTCAACAAACGGCGTCGCAGCAGACCGCCGAGGCCGAACCCGAGCCGACTCAGAACGCCGCTTCGTCGCCCGTATCCAGCGCTCAGAGTCCCGTGCAGCCCAAACGCCAATGCAAGCTTTGCAATAAAACCTACGAGACGCCTCTAAGTCATGCTTTATGGCATTACCGGACTGAAAAGAGGTGCATGTTTTGTGACAAGCTGGCTATGACTCGTGGAGCCTTACAGCATTTCCAAAAGCACATCAAAAACGATTTAAGTCGGGTCGAAGGTCCGGTTGAGACGAAGAAGTCCGAGGGTGTACCTGAAGCGACCGGGAGCCCCGATCAGACCGCTCAAGACTCGCCGCCGAAGAAAGCGAAGCCCGGATTTGCACAGATCAAGTCAAGACTGCTGATGAGACTGAAACTGACAAGGAAAGCCCAACCTCAGCGTGAGACGGAGAAAAGCTCCGATAACAGCGGAACGCTCTTGAAGGAGACCGAGACGGACACGAAGAAGCCCGTATCGGAACCGGAGCAGAAAGAGAGTAGCGTGAAGAACGAGAAGCAGACCGCGCCACAAGAGACGATAAGATACTTAACAAGAGGTTCGGTGAAGAAGTCTGAGCACAAGGTACGGCTGCGTAGGACGGAGCTAGGCAGGAAAGCAAAGGCAGCCCCCAGAGACGGGTTTGTTCCCAGGGTGAACGGGGTAGTTAGAAGGAAACGAAGGATGTGGTGCCTTCAGGAAGAGAGCTGTCCTGCGACTGATAAAAATGTACCACCAGTAAAAGAAGACAATAAGACCGATGCAGAGAAAACGATTAGAAGTAATAAAGCTAGTTACGCTATCAGGACCAAATCGGACAGCAATAATATCGACGGGGAAAGTAAAAACTGCGCAAAAGCAAAGGCACTCGAGGAACCGAGAGTAAAAAAGAAAAAGCACAACGAGGATGAAGAGAAAGTTGACGTCAAAGCGGCGAAGAAACGAAAGAATGAAGACGGCACTTCAAACGCGAAGCCCACCGACACCGCGGAAGAGAAGAACTCCGTTCCAAAGCAGCAAAACGGGACGGAGGCGGAATCCAGCGAGACCTCAAAGACCGTAAGGAAGAGGAAAGTCAGTAGCACTCCTGTAGTCAGCTGTCCTATAGACACGTGCACGTTCCAAGCCATGCCAGGTCCGGTCCTCTCGCACGTCCTTATACACCACGCGGGCGACACGAAAGCCCTCGAGTTCTTTTACAACTTTGCTGCGAAAAAGTGTTTATTCTGCGCCAGAAGGATTTGGACTCCTCAGCACTTTTTCGACCATGTTGTTTCTCACCGGGGAAACCTCAAACACCCGTGCTACCACGTGGCCTGCCAGAAGAGGTTCAAAACGCGGATGGATGTCGGCGATCACATGGAGAAGGATCATAATCCTCTGAGAGCGCGGTGCTGCTTCCCTGGATGCGCCGTGGAATCCGGCAGCCTCAAGGACCTGTACAGCCACGAAAAGAGTCATTACAAAGCAGCGACGCTGAAAAAGGACAAATCGGAAAGTTTTGAGAAAGCCGTGGACAAACCCAGCCTCAGAGCATCAAGAGGGAAGAGTACTCCAACGGCAGCACAACAGGCAGACGAAAGAGTGACGCCTGAGACGACGACGACGGCGGCGGCGGCGACGACAACGACGACGACGACTCCACCAAGTGAAATTAAGGAACAGAAGACAAACCCGGATCCTGTAAACCAAGAAGACGAAACGCCTTTGACTTTAAATAGAAGTACAGTGAACTACAGCAGCAAGAGCTCCCAGCTCGTCAACGGTCACACTGAGCACGCACAAGAATCTGGTGTTAAAGCGCCCCCTACAGCTCCAAAAGAGCAGGAGCCGAAGTACGAGAAAGTTGTAGTCAAACCTTTCAGCCGACTTCCTCCGTCAGCTTACCTGGACGAGCTGTACCTCAGCATGCCCAAAAAGTGGAAGGGGCCCCAAGTGAGCACCAAAGGCTCCGATACAGATGAAGTCATCCCCGTCAAGAAACAGAGCTGCTCGCGCTGTAACGCAGCCTTCGAGTGTGAAGAAGAGCTCCAGCTGCACCGGGAAAAATGCACGTCTCTCTTCGGCTTCGATTCGGACGATGAAAGTAAGTGCAGGCTGGAGCCGTCTTGAGTTTTATTATTTTAATTTAATATTTTTTTAGGATTCTGTTAAAAGACTAAATCACCCCGACTTGCCATATTCAGCACAAAGCCGACGCTCTTATACACATCTGTCCAATTAAGCTCAAATCTGATGTGCTCGATCTTTCTGCTGAAGAGATTTCTAATAATTGCTGAAGGCAAGTATTCAGCAGGGATTCAAACAAGTAGCGTTAAAGGAAAACTCCGGAGTGAAATGCTTTTTAGGTCTATTTTCGCATTATTGGGAGTGCATACGTCGATCGGATGCGTTTTGAGAAAATTAGTTTTTTGTGATTTCAACCGGAAAGCTCTAATACGGCAGTGGCATGTCTTTTTGCCGATACAAAACGCTTGTTTTAAAACCATTGCAAAGCTCAAAACAACATGACCGTTCTGTGGAAGTGAGCAGAGGGTTCCTAGAAACGAAACGAGGTGTGCGTGGCTCTAAAAGTGCACGGATAGAGTGTGTAGAATGGTAAATATAAAGCCAGTGAGCTTAGCTGAAGTCGGGCTTCTTCAGACGCCATCTTCAGTGGACAGGCCGTAAAAGTCGAGTGCCGAGTGCAGAGCCCATTGTGCATTTCTAGCGGGATGGGTTCTGCGCTCGACTTTTACGGCCTG
>JAODVO010000010.1:32135718-32148323 GCA_025400055.1 Notarius lentiginosus
CTGCATGTCTTTGGACTGTGGGGGAAACCGGAGCACCTGGAGGAAACCCACATGGACACGGGGAGAACATGCAAACTTCACACAGAAAGGCCCTAGCCGGCCACGGGGCTCGAACCCGGACCTTCTTGCTGTGAGGGGACAGTGCTAACCACTACACCACCATGCCGCCCCTGGATCTCACGCATGCCTGTAATTACCAGACAAAAATTCACCACCCTAACAATAGCAAAAACAACCCTGTACACCAAAAACTCATCACTAGCCAGGTTTCCATTCAACTACTGAATGCACTCCAGGTTCTCCAGAAAATCTACAGTCACCATCTTTATATTAAAGTAGTAGGGCAAGCCAAAGGCACACCAATGCCATGCCTCCCCCTCAACTACATGGTGAGCCTATTTGGTGCATGTGTAAAGTACTTGTGTGGTGTTCTGTATTGTCCAGTTTTAATCTCAGCATAAATATTTTCACTTTACAAGTACGAAGCCTTAGCTAAGGGACCAGACATCTCTGGGAACTGAGGCACTCTGGAGATGAAAATATGATATACATGTACAAACCTGCAGAAAACAGGCTTCATCTGGCCCACAGAAGGTTTTAGGTTCTTCTTCAGTGGCATTTTGTGAAAAATTGAGTGAAGCTGTATGTAACAACCACCAACTACGTCTTTACTGCCTGCTACGGCGTGGTCACATGGTCCAGCTCAGCTAATCAGAGCACGAGAATCGGTCCACAAATATGGTGGTCATGCTAGACCCAAATCGAAGACCGTTTCATAGTGGAATAATTGGATTCGCAGCAAAGTATGGGCAGTGGAGATATAAAATTGCTTGAACATTGAAAGTTTTTATCCTTTTCCTAGGATTGAGTAGCCGGTGCAGAAAAGTGCTGTCGCTGGTGTTTATGAGACATCTGTGCACTATTTGTCAGTGCAATATTAAAAATCCCCAATAAGTCATAGGAACATGAATTTCGGAAGGGGGGAGAACCTCACACAAAAACTTAAGCTTGCATGACGTCCCCCCCCCCCCAGACGATTCGATAAAAATACAAAATTGAAGTTCACTTTTTTGCATGACGTGACCAAATGGAAAACACTACACATCTGGGAAAAGGGTGTTCTGTAAGAACCATCACGATAAGACAAACCCCAGCTTCAATCTCATATCACCACTCAATGGAAATCACAGTCCAGTTTTGTTCAAGTCTTCAAAAACACCACTTCTATTTTGTGGAAAACCTGCAATGGAAACCCAGCTAGTCGCATATAATGAAAGTCTAAGGGCAGCTGTCGAATTCCATTAACACGGATGCTAAATGTTTGCAAAACATCATGAAATCAGCTAAAGATACTACATCTTCAAATCTAATTGGTACTTTCAAAGAGATGGGACTACTTTTTCAGATCCAGTGTCTCATGGATTCCATGAAAGCAAAAGGAACCAGATTTATTTATTTTTAACCTGCACTGCTCCAGTAGTCCAGTGCTAGAACACTGAAGGAGGAAATAAAACCTCCATCAAAACCGCTTTGAACTTGCGTTATACAGGTCACGTTATGTTCATGGACAAATTTCAACATCTGCCCTCCACGAAACTTCCATTAGAAGCAAGTTGTGTGTGTTCATTTCTCAGTAAAGGAAAATGAGGACATTCATTTCTGTAATAATCACACACTACCGATTCAGTGGAAAGGTTTAAAAATGCTGGAGTATTCCTTTAATTTAGATCAGAAATAATGGGTATAGTTCATAAGCATGTTAGCTGCACTATACAGTCTCTGCACCAGTCAACCAGATGTTTAGCTGACTTTAGAGAACAGCAGACGTGAAGTGAAGTGAGACTCACCTTGGACTCTGTTGTAGCAGGTGTTGCAGAAGAGCTGTCTGTGTCTGACTCGCACCTGAGCTCCAGACTCTGGGTGTGTCCTGAGCCTAGTCCTGCAGCTGACGCACTGGGAAACAGAACAGTAAGAGGGGGAAGAGAAGATTTAACAGATGGCTCATGGATCAGTTCGTCATGGGTGCACAGAATATCTTCCATCTAGCAAGTGTGCTGCCCAGTGCGAAGCCTGATTAACAAGGCTAGTGAATGGTACCGAAATAAGGAACATAACTAGGTGTGCTCTTATCAGAAAATGATCAGTGAGGTAGCGTGAGGAGGCTCAAACTGAAGGAAAATAAATAATTCTTGGCCTCAAGTTAAAGAACGGCAGGTCATACTTTATCCATTTAAAAGCATACTAGTACTGGTCATGCTTACAACATAAAGCATGATTAATGTACTGTATTACTTCTAGACAAAAGACACGCACATGTCTAAAACAAAAAACTGTAAAAGCCCTTTTGTGGACCATTTCATTCTGTGAATTACCCACAGAGGCAGAACCACGGGGAGCAGCCAGCCATCGCCAGCCGGAAGTGGCGTACAGTTGTTGATTCCGGGTGCAAGTAAACAAGCAGTGTTCTGTGGGTTGAGATTCCCAGTCAAGTAACTCCAGAACACGTTGAATAAATGGCTCTAATGGATCTTTATGGCCCATATCCATTTCATGGCATTATGTGCAAGTAGATTTGGTTGTACTTTGGGGTTGACAGCTTCACCGGTGAAGCTCAACAGGTTTAGAAAGAGTAGGTCATGTATTTTTGATAAATATCCTCATGGAGTTTTTTTTGTTTGTTTTTTTTTAAAATCATACAAGCATGATAGACAAACTATACTTTACACTTTATGTGCCCACTGCCAAATCTTAAATTACCTAAATTAGATGAAACATAAAACTTGTCACCTTACTTGGTCACAATGAAGCATGCACTTCCATGTTCATAAAAGACCATTCACATGCCCCGTGTCTGAAATTGCTCCCTACTCACTATATAGTGAGGATGCCATTTTGTAGTGCTGTCCAAAATTATTATTACACCCCATTATAGTGCAAGAGAGTGATTTCAGATACAGGGATGGTAACAGCATGATCACTTTCGCGCGGTTTCTTTTTTGCGGTGTGAACACCCACTGGAAACAGGATAAAATCTGTCCGACATCCCATTAGGGAACATGGAGATGTATTTGGGCTATCTGGAGGTAAAACTTGATGGCACATTGATTTTATGCTCTTCAGAAGATTCATTTTATGACTCAGAACAGCAATTGTTCAATCTTGAGAACTGGGACACTGATGAATGGTACCTTTTTTATTTCAGCTCGATCCAGCCAAAGATCAGCTCAAGCAAGTGTAAATACTTATGAGCAGATCGGTTGATAATGCATCATCTTGGACTGCATTTGCAACACACAGGGTCAGTGACCAGTCCACTGTGGCCCAGACAAACCAACAACTGTGCGTCACTACCGGTGCTGGAACAGTCTGAAGGAGGCAACATGTCGCTGACCATGCCTGACTGGCGGAGCAGTGACTTAAAACTCGTATGTACTTGACAAGAGCTTATGACAAACGTTACATGACGGAACCACTGGTATCATACGTGATCTGTTGAAACGGCTAGCAATTAAAATTCACTATAAGGTAATTGAAATGAATTTTTTTGTGTTTGGGGAAGGAATACTGCAGCTCATCATGAAGCCTCTCCCATGAGAAATAAGAGCCTTACACCAGAGGGGAACTGTCAGGGCCTTTAAAGAAGGCCCAAACATATCAGCATTTCAATCCCCCCCCCACCATTATTTAATTCCTTCACAATTTCATTATAATCATTCTCCAATTTTAACATGGCCTCATTTTCTATCAAATCTGCTTCAGAAACGAAAGGGTTAGTGTCTTGAAAACATTAAAACAGTTATCCAATGAGATGCGCGTTTGTTGCCTCTAGGCTGAGAAGAGTTGAGCTACTCACTCACTGGTTAGGACTTCATTGCCAGGACAGAAGGCCATGGCAGTGTACGTTTATCTCAGAAGTGACCGATGAATTAGCCAACCAGATTTATAGTGGGAAGAACCAAAGATCTATCACCCTAGGCCTTCGAAAGGAAACATGAGCTTAACTGCAAGTCAGCGCTGCAGTGAAGTCCCCTTCCAGCCGGTGTAGCGTTCATCAGTCGTGTTAGCAAATGCTAATAAAATGGTCACGCCGGTGCTATCGAGCAAGTAGCACAGACTAACAACCGAGAAACTAAGATTTCTGTCTCCAGACTCTTCTTCCACACAGTACATTTCACTACAACTCAAGTATTCATTTCCCGATGCAATTCACAGAGTTGCTTTTAAAGTCAACACTGACCACTACACACAACAGAGCGACCCTGCAACCTGATGCTAATCCCTTACGAAAGCTTTTGCCCGGTTGCTCTTTTGGTGTCTGGCTAAGCCCAAGTCCCAGCTCCAATAGCAACGCTTAGCATTTCTGTAAGGCAATGGCAAACCTTTTCACAACAAGCATATACATGTTGATAAAATCTGCATCTGTAAGAGATGCCTCAAGTATTCGTACGAGTGCAAAAATAAAACCCTGATCTGAATTTAGTTGTGGAAGTAAAGTCAGAGCTGCTATTAGAGAAAATTCACCAATTCGGAGCTGCGGTAGAATTTCATTTTAAATGATGGAATGTTTAGCTAGAAGTGCAATCAGGTTCTGATAAAGTGAGAGCACTGAAAACACTTCCTGACATCTTTACAGTGATGTGTTGCACATTGGAGAAGTATCACGTTGCTCTGTGGTCCTGATTCTGGCAGGATTTTGTGCAAGATCATGTGTAGTTCAGGAGGTGGGGAGGTTTAGAATTGAAGTGTCGATCCATCCAGCCAAGACTGACTTTAAAAGCAGCTGGAGTGACCACAATGCCAACCTACCGACTCCTAATCAGTCAGGGGGGCACATCTGAAATGAGATGAAATGGACCAAGGCTGAAGATCTCATACCCATGAGGACACTACAAGTCTCCACTGAGATATGCTGAACAAACAGCATTGTTAAGAAAAAGAAGTCCAAACCTCAGACCTTTTCATCCTCATCAAAACCAGAACATCCTGCACCCCAGAGACAGATGGCAGCCATTATGATGAGATTCAGCAGTGTTTGTGCAGTGTGTGAGAGAGAGAGACTTGGAGCAAAACAGCATGGAATCCATGGAAAGTAAAGTCTTGTGATTGCACCAGATCTCTGATTAGCAGACTTCCCCAGGAACAGAAAGCATAGTGACCCATTAATGTGCACGAGTTCACACTGAGGCAACCAGACCACATGCAAATCCTGAGGCTAGAAAGTAACTTTACAATTTCATGGACATTTAATTCCGCGAATCGACAGAACATTCATTTTTGTCATGTCTGATCAACACTGGTTACTTTGAGAAAAGTAAGAATTAACAATTAAGGAAACCGACAAGCAAGTGTTCAAATGTCTACTTTTCTTGAAGTGTAATACAGCTAATTAGCACAAGACATCAGAGCTCAAAAAAAAAAAAAGTTACAGGCTACTGTCAAATTTAAAAGCACTTGAATTTTAATAAGCTGAAAATACAAAATGCTCAAATGGAGTCTGTTTTTACTTTCGCAAGCTGTTATCAGCAGCAGCCGCTATAATGAGTGCAAGTTTGTGACGAGGTGTTCTCCAAAATATTTTAGAGTTCTAAACCAAGCCGAGATCATAAAGTTTCGCATTTCCAAACATTAAGAAGAATTGGCATGGTGAGTACAGATTTCAATTGGGCTCTTGTATGATCAACATAAGATTTCATCCACATTCACACACCCTGATTGGCTACTCTACGACTAGGCTATCAATTCATACCATGAGCAGAGAAAAACAAAATGACAGAGCGTGCTGCTGAACCAATAGAGGACCCAAAAAAAAAAAAAAAAAAAAAAAAAAAAAAAAAAAACACTACTTGAAAACAAAACCCCCAAAATCAAGTCCTTAAAAGAACCAGAAATGGCGAAAAAGTAGTCCACCCCAATATCTCCTGTTCCACCCTCCAGCCCAGCTGGTGGCAGTAATGCACTGTTAAGCTGTTTTGCCAACTGCCAAAAACCCTAAAGGGGGGGGGGAAAATGGAATGAAAGTATTAGATGGTCAGAACATATCCATTTTTCAAGTATAGCATTTTTCACAAATTGCTCGTCATTTCGCCGGTTTGTTTACATTCTAAGCAAAAAGCATTTTGTTGGACGTTTTGTACAAAGTTGATCAAATTTGCAAAAGTGCTGTTTCTCAATCCCATTGAATTTGGATTAAACAAAGAAAAAAGTTATTCCACTCAATCTTGTCGTACATGGCTTATAGCCAACTCAGTGCTGTGCTTCGCCAGCCATCAGCTCAGGTACGACTGTTTCATGGAATCTACAAATGAAATGCGACTAAAAAGTGTAAAGTTCAACAGTCACCAGAAAAAAAAATATTTCTATCCAATACTAATGAAAGCGAAAGCCTTGTGTTTTGACATCATGAATGGAACAAGTGCTAAACACGTTGACCAGCACGGATTGAATCATGAGGCATCAAGATTCTCACTCTAATCATAATGTCCTGCTTCTCAAGTCTGCATGTGATCTGATTCCCAACAATTATGATCAGTTAGTGAGTTTTCAAGATCAAGTCAGCCCGGGTGCAGGTCAGCAGGTTATCAGGTGACCTCCAGGCTCACCTTAAAGCACCCGACATGAAAGGAAAGGTCCAGAGACTCGATGACCATGGCCGGGCCCTTGGCCAGCAGCTGTTCACAGTAGGAGCACTGTCTCCTGCGGCTCACCAGCCTACAGGACACGGCAAAGCGTCTCAAAATGGTTATGTTTACTAGCCCATTCATCTCAACTTACCTTCAGTGAAAAGGTGTGCAAAGTTTTTTTTTTTTTAAAACAGTGAATCATTTCTTAAGGACAAATTTTCCATCTCTGCACCCAGTATTTATGAAAAACTACTAAACTTTCAGACCATATGACTATACAGTAACAAATCTTTTGCATTTAACAGGGAACTGAAGTCATTTTTAAACTTGCTTCATTTCTTAACTAACATGTTACTCAATTACGTTTCCAGTTTTAGTAACCTTGTATATCGTGACTCGTATTGGCGTATTAAATTACACTCATCAGCCTTTGGTTTTTAGCCATGTTGAATTTAGTTCGTATAGTCCACGGCAGGCGTCGCTTATCCACACGATCTTCACAAGACTTGAAGTGTCAAGTGTCAGCGCCGCCATTTTGAAAACTCTACACAGCAGCCAGATCACCATATTCCAATTTAGATTAATTTTGAGATTTGCCAGCTTCATCAGGTGATTGAGATTATTCCATACGACTTCGAACCAATGTGGAGTACAGAAGAGTTGGAAAGACAAGATGACAACTAACCAGTCACGCTGGTACAGTATTTACATCATTCCTGTCACAATTATAACTTGCCAGATCAGGCAGCTGGTGGGTTTTCAAAATAAAATTCATGCATTTGTGATAAATACATTATACTGAGCGCATTTCCCACATAATCCTCACCAAGGTTTCGGACAGCACTACAAAATGGCGTCCCTACTATATAATGAGTAGGGAGCGATTTCGGACACAGGGAAAACTTCTGGCTTGATCACGTCAGCATTTGAAAGAGGGCGCATGCATCTTTTGACAATGTCGGCCACTGATTTCCGCTGCATGTTTTACTTCAGTCCTACGATGTCTCGCACAGGTCTCAGTGAATCTTTTACAGCCATTACTTTGACATATGGACGGATTATGTAGCATATTTCAAACACTCATAACTTGCTATAGCAGTGACAAAATGGCTATCAAAAATGCATTCCTATATTTAATAAAATGAGAAATAGAATTTTGATAATTTAAAAAAATTTGCCTTCAGTTCTCCTTTAAAATTCCTTATTTCCCACACTGCATACTGTATATCTCTTTCTAATTAGCTTGTTTATTTACAGGTCAATTTTATTTTACTCTGTATACCCTTTGTGAATGTTTTCTCATCAATAAAGTAGTTCAGAATAAATTAGAAAAAGAGCCACTGCTTCTAGTAAGCTGTCTAAACCCCTGACAATTTGTGAACTAAGGTTTGCGGAAAGTAGAAAACTTTTTTTAATAAGATGGTTTCACCTCAAAAAAGCTTTTTCTTTTTGAAAACGCAGAGTGCATTGACAAGAAGCAAAAAAAGCATTTCTCATAACCAAGTGATTCACGAGAAGTGCCTTTTTGTGTCGGGCATTCTTCACTTGCTCAGCTATGAAAACTGCCATACTTCATCAGCTCATGAATCAACATTTTGTCATTAAAGTTTCATTCAGAAATTAGAAATACATTTCTGTAATGGTTTCTCAAGGCCATCAGCTTTTTGTAGATTTCAGCACAGTGTTGTCAAAATGTGGAGAGGATAAGAGGGCATTACTGTTTTAGCTTTAGTGCTCATCATTGAAGTTCTGAGGATCACCTCTGTGATTTGAGTGTGCGTTATTGTTAACCTAAATCTGTCACATGAAGCCTGGCTCTTTTGTGCTGCAACTCCAGAGTGGGTTTAACCCTTCCTTTCTGATGCACATTTGCTTTCATTCATGGTGTTCAAAGAGCATCACACATACAGAACAGCTCTCTTGGTTCAGTGATGGCACCTTCCCACATTACAAGAGAGAGGAATATTATTATAGAATATTAATGTACTTGTACACTGACAAGTTGCTGTTCAGGTATCTGGAGTGTGTTGGAACCTTGTTACCCTCACTAATAAACTCGTATAAAGATTTTTATGTTCTGCATCAGATTTTGCAGGTATTATTCTGTAAATAAAACTATATATATTTTTTAAATCCTTTTGTTATTCGTATTTGTATTCATATTTCTGACTGAACAAGTTTACTTGTTTTTGGTTTATTAATATGCCGATTTTGCAAAACTAGGTCAGTGTATATGCTTGATGATGGAACTGACTTTATGTGGACAGATGTGAGCTAATAATTTGAGAGGTTTTTATGTAGGGTTTTTTTATGTAAACAGCTGATTGGGGTTGTGTTTCTCACTTTTTTTTTTTCCCTTGCTTCTTTCTCGACTGTAATTGCTTCCAGCATCTTCAGAAGATTCCTGTGGAATTCACCCACCAGGAACTATTGGAGTTCTACAACAAGGTGAGACGAAATCCATAAATTTTTCCACTTGACTGCCGAACCAATAAGATCAGGCATGATACCACTCTTGAAACTCAAAATAAAATTCTCTTTTGCAGCTAGAGATGATTCAAGCCCAGCTGGACTCGCTGACTTGATGCTGATGGCACAGTTCATAAGAGCAAGTTTCCCTTGTAACAGGGTCCAAGAGTCTGCTCAAGAAGGATTGGTGTCCTCAGTTTGTTAATTACTGTTTAATTATCGCATCATGCTCTAAAAGTCGGTGTCTAATTTGACATTTGTGTACCTTGCATTTTGTGTGATTCAAATATCAACTCAAAGCACAAATGTCACTCTTCTTATACCCAGTACAAGGTTATTGATATTTTAAATACTGTGCTTACAGGTTGGATTGTCTAATTTTATTGTATAATTGGGTGAAGAAAATGAACTCAGAAAAAAAAAAAATTAGGAACAAAGTAGTTGTTTGTCCAGAGATCTTTCTCAGTTCATCAGGTTTCATCATTTAAAACTGTGAGTGTAAAGTCACATTCTTGATCTGTTACTAAGTGTACTCAAGGGCCTGTGTCAGATGGCTTTACTGATTTAACTTTCATAAAATGTGATCGTGCATTCAACATGTGCTAATTGAGATTTCTTGAAACAAATGTGCACTAAAATTGTTTGTGCCAGTCTCTCAGGCATGTGTTGTGAAAGATGACTAGACCTAAAATAAAGCTGATCTTCTGTGAGCTGTACCTTATATTTTCACAGTTCTATGTTGCAACAGTGATGTAAACGTTCATTAAATTTGTAATGGATCTGCTAACGGTGGTGGATACCTAATAAATGTGTAACGATCCCCTGCAATGAAAGGTCATTTCACAACAGTTTTCACTTCTATTTCATTTCTGTTTCAGAATTACCAGAGTGTGAATTGATCTTTGTTTTGTTATGGTCTTTCTAGCATTCAAAAACAAGTTTTGTATTTAGAGCTTGTTAAGAAAATGCTACAATGTTTTATTTTGATCATAGTATTACTCAAATTGCGTATTACTCAAATTACTCAAAGTCCCCGTGTCTGCGTGGGTTTCCTCTGGGTGCTCCGGTTTTCCCCACAGTCCAAAGACATGCAGGTTAGGTTAATTGGTGGCTCTAAATTGACCATAGGTGTGTCTCTGTGTTAACCTGGTGACTTGTCCAGGGTGTACCCCGCCTCTCGCCCATAGTCAACTGGGATAGGCTCTAGCTTGCCTGCGACCCTGTAGAACAGGATAAGCAGCTACAGGTAATGGATTGATGTTTACATTTGGGGAAATCAAACCAACTACACTCAGAAAATCAAGTACATTATTGTACCTTTAGGGGTGGTGATGTTCATCCTTCAAGGTTGAAGATGGCTATGACTTCAATTTTCAATTGCTGAGTGGGAGCCCCACCAGCTGCGGTGTGCTAGTCAGGGTGAGGTGAAGTGGGCTATGTTTGGGGCACCTTTTCTCACCCTTTCCTCCATGGAGGTGAGCAGAGCAAATCCTTAACACAGCTGCTCAGACACCCATGGGGCTGCCGAATGCCACTACTGCTTTGTTCCAGCAGAGAGTGACCCTATGCCCTGGTCTGCTTGTGTGCAGGTTTATGACTCCAGCTTCAAGTATTTCCACACTTGCTGCTTCGCCACAGGACTTGAATTTGTAATTGATGTCATGATTTACACATGACTTGGATTAGAGTGAGGGAGAGTTGCGCAGCCGTCAGCCTCACTCTCTCGTCCCGACCTAACAGGGTCCAGGGGCAAGACAGAATCAAGACATCTGGAGTTAGGTTGGGATGCAGTGGATGGCCAACAGTGTTCTACATGTTGCACTGTGCCCTGATCATGCTCTACAAATGCTTTGCTGGGTCTGCCTTCCTGCCTGTTGAACCACCAGGTGGTGGTCTCCTCTGTGCAGTCTGCCGAGTCCAGTCTCTGGTCGTAACCCTGATCAGGGGAGTGAGGCGTTGCTAGTGCTTGCCCAAGGCACCACCTTAGGCTGGTGGAGGGAAGGAGATGCCTTACTACTCCATTGCATGGCAGTCAAGGACAGTACATGCCTACCGCTCTAATCTTTCAGGGTACAATGGCTTGTCACTGGGGCAGTACCCTCTAAGGTACTGATTTGTACCCTTTATATCCTGCTTGGGAATTTATATGTAACTTTTTGGCCCTATAAAGGAATACATAGTTACCTTGAGGTTCAATAATGAGCCTAAGGGAGTACATTAGTATAGCTTGTACCTTGGGGGACAGAAATGGACTCCTACTGTACCCTTATTTCTGATAGTGTATATTTCATAGTTGGTTCAGTCTGAAAACCTGAATGAAGACCTTTTGTTTTTTTTTCTTTATTGCAAATAGGTGCCAAAAAAGTTGTCACCTAATCTCCATTTTTTTTTGCAATGCAAGTGTTCCAGTGATGCTAATGCTTTATGTAAATAACAGCTGCATACAGTCTCTAATTTACAATATGTCACATTTGACTCACCCTCCTACTAATGAAGTTAACTACCAAATAAATCAAGTAAAATGACTTGGATTACATCCAAGAACCATTATAAATGGCCAATATTGTGATTATTTTTTACCAGATTACTCAAATATTTTGTACTGAGAATACTGTGGTTAGAAGGCAGGACATGTTTGTAAAATCACTGTGCGACTTATTTTAGGGAAGTCCAGGAATCATGGAGTTATAAAATGCAGCATCGGGGAAAGATGCATGCAGACGGTAATTAAAGGTACTGTATATCCATGATGATGGATCTTCAGTTGTGAAGCAATAATTCAGGAATAGGTCTAAATCTGGAAATAAAGAACAGGGAATGCAGAAATGGAACACTCAGTAACGCACACTGCAATGAATGAGACTTTGCAATGAGGCAAAGGAACATAACGGTGCATAAAGTCAAACTAATGGGAAAAACAAACCAAGGGAAGAGCTCAGAACAGGTGCACACATTCGGTAAAAAAACAGTGATGGAACAGGGGCAGAGACAGGACCAAAACACAAACCCAATGCAATGTAAACAATATAAACATGGCAATGGAGACAGTACCCCCCCAGTGTTACTTGTTACTATTCTTCTTAAGGTCACGCCCACTTTGGGTTGAAATACAAATACAGATGCAGTTATTTGAAACACTAAACAGATACAAATAGTGTCTTTGCCTTACACCCCTAGGACATATTGTATGTATTTTTTTTCCAGAAAGAAAACTGTGTTTTTTGAATGTCTGGTTGCAGAGTTTGTTATGTTTTGTTACACATCTTAGTAGTGTTGTGATACTCGAGACGGGTCTCAAGACCACTTTTTGAAGGTTTCGGTCCTGTCTCAGAATTGACCGCATTTTCATTCGGTCTTGTCTCAGTCTTGGACATAGAAACTCAGGATTTTATTTCAAGACCGGTCAAGACCACAACTGCAGGGATTTCACTAAATTGCCTGTGCATTGTTACTGTGGGGCGACACGGTGGTGTAGTGGTTAACGCTGTCGCCTCACAGCAAGAAGGTCCGGGTTCG
>JAODVO010000010.1:35440308-35452036 GCA_025400055.1 Notarius lentiginosus
GGTTGTTTAATTGTGGGTTCTCGCTTTAGTTTAAATTTTTAGTCCGGTGCTTAACTTTTTTTTTTTTTTTTTTAAACCCGAGGTCTGGTTCTAGATCGTTATTTAGGCATTTGTGAGGGATTTTTGTGTCTGATCTTGACGAAGGAAGACATGAATACATGTTGCAAGATGTGTAACATCATTGCAAGACGTCTTTTGTTGTATGTCATGGTTGATGCTTCTATAGATTGTGTAACAGAAATCTGATAAACGAAGGAGCATGTCAGATTTTATAACTGCTCGTAAAATAAATGAGCTAAAGAACCCAAATTTTATTATTATTATTGTGTGAGAGACTTGGAAACAAGACGTACTTTTCCAAAATTGGAATTTAATCAATTTCTATCTCTCTCCACATTTTTTTTTTTTTTAAATTTAATTTACTTTCAGAAGCTATATTTTTAGTTGGAATTATTTGCTTGCTTTTATTTCTTAAATCCGATTCACAACACGGTGCTTTTCATTTCAATTAACCTCAACAATCTTTATCGTCTCACATTCCGCACATCTTCGCGTTCATCTCAGTGGTGATAAGTGTAGCGCTGACATTTCCACAGCCTTAAAATATCCCAGGATATCCCTGATTGTCATATCGCACGTCTCGCATATCTGAAACATGTCGTTCTGAGGTTTTAACGATGACTCCACACTGAGGCCGAGGCTATCTTCAGGTTGACTCCATTCCATTGTAGCAGTGCATGGCGTAGGCCATTTTTAACATGTCTCCATTGTTTCCCCAGGGCCATTCCACCTTGGGAACGTTTAAGAGTTTTGTGTTACACGTTTGAGCTTAGCTACTTTACAGGGGTGGGGGTGCATGAGCAGACTAGGTGGCGGCTATGCTAAGTCTTAGCACTTTGCTATCTAAACCGTTACCAGAACTGTCAGTATCTTTGGGTGTGTTCTCGTACAGGGTTCTACATGCTCCAAGGGTTTGAAAGAAAGAACACAAGCGAGATAATGGATTTTTTTTTTTTAATGCTATATAAAGCAGGGAGAGGCTTGTATAGGAATTTTTCCCTTGATTTATTGCCAGAGAGCGATCTGACAGTGTTAATCCTGCCTCAATGGTTCTCTTCTACAGTGATTGACAGCTGCACGGTTGCTGTGGTTTCAAACAGTACCCCGGGCAATGTGCGCTACATCTCGTCCAATGTGTGCGGTCCACACGGTCGGTGTCGTAGCCTCGCCGGTGGCCATTTCAGCTGCGAGTGTCGCGAGGGTTTCACTGGAACCTACTGTCACGAGAGTAAGTGCGAGATGATCAATGTTGTTATGCCATCAAAGACAAAAGCCAATCATGTTATAGTGTACAAATGAACCCTGTGCAGTACTGGTTTACTCGAGAAAATGATTGAGTTTCTAATTTGCAGATTTGTACACTCCAGATTTTTCTTCAGTGGGGGTGAAAGTATTGGCACCCCATGCCCTGTTCTTGTTTAATAACGCACCCATTCTCTCTCTCTTCCTTTTTCTCTTAGATATTAATGACTGTGAGAGCAGCCCGTGCCGTAACGGAGGGACGTGTATCGATAAAGTGAACGTGTACCAGTGTATCTGCGCTGACGGCTGGGAGGGACCCGACTGCGAAACCAGTAAGCACATGTCCTTGCATCTCCTCTTTTATAAAAATGATAAACTAATAATCTGTTCGAACATGTTCTTTCAGATCATTTTTTGCTTTCATTCATATGTGCTCTTGAAAGGAATTTAACACCATTAATGCAACACCAAATCTGGAAAGGTGTAGCGCTGTACAGTAAAGGCAATTTATCATCGTCCTTACACCAAAAAGGTTTTAATGCTTTCAAATGTACAGCATGAAACCTTTTTTTTTTTTCTCAAGTTTGTATTGTTAAATTGTAATCGGCCACAATTATTGAAAGAAAGAGGACACTAGTATGCAAACCAGTAGATGTTATAAATGTTTTTATATATATCTTTTTTCACTTTTTGTATGGTTTTTTTTTTTTTTATTTAATATAAAGATATCGATGACTGCAGCACAAACCCGTGCCATGATCGTGGTGTGTGTCGCGACCTGGTCAACGACTTCTACTGCGAGTGCAAAAACGGCTGGAAGGGCAAGACCTGTCACTCACGTAAGCCCCGCCCCCTTTTTTAATACACAATATTGGCTGTGTTCTCTCTCTCTAATTTTAGTGTCTGGGTTTTTTTTTTTTTTTTTGGGTCGTCCCACTGTCTCTACATGATTTTATTTCTTAAGCTCATGAGTTCCAGGGCATTACAAAGTGTTTTGAGAGCTGAAATTTCACTAATGAGGGGTAATAATTAACGAATGAATTAAACACGCCTAGAGATGAGTGAGAACCTGGCTTGTGGTGTGGCAAGAATGTTTAACATTGCTAGTACGTGTAGTTTGGCAGCTGATCAACATCAACAAAACAAATGCGTCTCAGCCCTCGATCAGCGAGCTCCAGGAATGTGTAATGTTAGCAGTTTGTGATCCAAGAGAGGGGGGGGGTAATTAATGAGTGAATTACAATCGTAATTTCAGATCGCCTTATCGAACGTCGCATACGGGTCCGTATGAGTTATGAGCTTTTGATATTTGTGGTTCATAAAGACGTATTGAGAAACTTCACACTCTGTGATTAGTAGAACACGTAGCTTAATTTTTTTTCTTTTGTGAATCTCGGCTTGCCAGGTGAGAGCCAGTGTGACGAGACGACATGTAACAATGGCGGTACGTGCTACGATGAAGGAGACTCCTTCAAATGCATATGTGCCTCTGGCTGGGAAGGGACAAGCTGTAATATCGGTACGCAAACTTTATTTATTTATTTTACTAGCTATGTGTGTTTTTTGAATATGGTGTGACCATGAAATAAAAATAAACGTGTGTTTTGTATGCGTGTAGCGAAAAACAGCAGCTGCCTTCCCAACCCATGCGAGAACGGCGCTACGTGCGTCGTCAGTGGCGACCACTTCACCTGCGTGTGCAAGGAAGGCTGGGAGGGGCTCACCTGCAACCAGAGTATGACCTCACTTCCTGTCCTCTTTCCTGTTTGAAATAAGTGAGGGATTGTGTGTACAGTGTTTGTTTTCACACTAGAGTGCAAGGAGCGTGAGAATTTTAGTGTTAATGTGAACTGTAATTCCTGGAGAAGCACAGCTACCGTACAGACACCACAGTAGGCAAGTTATAGCAATAATAAAAAATGACCCGTTGGTTTTCTCCATAAGTATTGGCACTTTATAGTCTGGAAAATATGGTAATTTTATGTTTTGCTTTTATACTAAACCTGTTTTGATAAGTTTTATGAAAATACAGATATTGTAACAACATGAGAGTTCATATTTATTTGAATTTCCCTGTTGCCTCAGTGACGTGATTTCCTTTGATGTTGCACAAACTTAAAACGGTTCAATATCAAATGAGCTTTTGTTGCTTTTTTGGGGGGGCGGGAATCAAATCTTTTTTTATTTTTTTATTTTATTAAATGTTTTTTTTTTTTCTTTTTTTTTCTGTGTTCTTTTACAGACTCAAATGACTGCAACCCACACCCATGGTAAGCCATTACACACACACACACACACACACACACTCTCCGTTGCGCTTCTTCTCTACATGTTTCACATAGTGCTCACACGGTCCTGAACAAACCCTGAGGACGTTCAGGAAGTATCGAGGTTCCCCTCACCGTTTGTTAGTGTGCGTGAGACGAAGATCGTATCTGTGAGTGAATGTTGACCTCTGACCCCCTGAACCTGATCTCTCTCTCTCTCTCTCTCTCTCTCTCTCTCTCTCTCTCTCTCTCTCTCTCTCTCTCTCTCTCTCTCTCTAGCTACAACAGCGGGACATGTGTAGACGGAGATAACTGGTACCGGTGCGAGTGTGCCGCAGGCTTCGCTGGACCTGACTGTCGCATCAGTGAGTGACTAGCTTGCGTTAGCGATTCACACAAAAAAAAAAAAAACAGGAAATGTGCTCAGATTTCCAACACAATACACGATTTATTTATTCATTAATTAATTCTGTCCCTCAGACACGCAAACTGTGCCATAAGGAGCCAAAAAAACCCAGACTCACTCAAAACATGCATATAGTTCAGTTTCGCTTGTCACTGTTCAATCAGGAGTCACGTTTGCATCTTTAGTAGTTAAATTAGTTTGCGTAGAATCTTCTTAACATGGCTAATTTTTTTTTTTTTTTAAAGAATTATTTAATTGTAGGTTGCAGTGAACTACTTCTTTTTCAGGTTTTTATAGCTAGCAGGATCTCTGGACGTTTCCTTGTTTTGAAGCTAATTTCAGTTAGCGATCTCGGTCTATCACTGTTGGCATTTTTGAGGATGATGTTTTTCACTTGCGTTATTGCTACGTTGCCGTGGCTGCTTTTTATTCTTATTTTAGCAAGTCTGGTCTCTTGAAGTGTTGAACGATTTTGAAGATAATTCAGGCTAGCTGATTTCAAACGAGTTTAGCAAATACAGTACGATTGTTTTATCAAATAAAAGTCGTAAAACTCAAACTATTATACAAAGTGAAACGCTAGTGATGAGGTAACGGAAAGGAAGTCTTTTTCCTTCCCGCTATTGCAAATAGCCAAGTTACGGTGCATGACGTAAATGTTTTCCGTTTAACACCTGATCATAATAATTACACGTCGTAATCTATTAACGATTGAATAACATGACCGTTAGTTATAAAGTAGCTTATGTTAAGTACTGGTAATAATCAAAGGACTAATGACATGATCTTTCTGGCAGACATTAACGAGTGTCAGTCGTCTCCCTGTGCGGTCGGCGCGACGTGTGTGGACGAGATTAACAGCTACCAATGCTTGTGTCCACCCGGGAGAACCGGAGCAAGGTGTCAGGAAGGTAAACGCGCACCGGCTCACCGCTGGTCCTGTTCATCAGCCCATTATTCCACTTTCCTTTTGAATCAGTGGTCACGTGACTCGTGTCTGTTTCAGTAAACAGACCTCCCTGCATGGACGGCGGCCGGATCGTAGCGGACGGGGCGAGATGGGACAAGGATTGTAACACCTGCTACTGTCACAACAGCCGAGTCACCTGCACAAAGGTACGAGACGCGTTAAAGAAGCAGGCCTGTTTAAAGAACAGAAAAAGTTGAATTATCACCACATGCAGTCCATAATAAAATTTAATAAATTTATTCGTTTTATTTTGTAACTTTTTTTTTTAACTTCTCTCTAGATATTTACTGGAAAACGTAAATAAATCTTGCTCAATTTTGGAATGAATTAATTGCAAACAAAATGAAAAATTTGGAAGTGCTGTTTGTTTTTTTTCTTAAAACAAAACACCACACAAAGCAATACGTTCTTATGTTAAAATTAAGAAAATCTCCTGCGTATATGCGAACCGAACACTACTGTGGTATCAGAGGAAAGTCTCTGATCTGCCTTTCTGCAAATCTTTTTTCCATTAAAAAAAATAAAAATCTCCATATTTTGTCCATCTTTCCCGAATCATTCCTGTAAAAGTCCATGCTAATGATGACCGAATTAGCGCGTAGCTCACTGTGGTTAACGATTAACGCTCCAGCTGTGAGACTGTGCGTTTTATATTATAATGACCAGTCACTGTTGACTCTCCTTCTCTTTCATTTGTAGATGAGATCAAAGTAAAGCGAGTCCACATCCTGTATATTAAGCAAATCTGCTTATCTAACGTTAACGTGAAACGATATCCAGGAGACGTTTTATCAGCGTCTGAGAGCAAAGGGCACCAAGTGAAGGTTTAAATATTAATGTGTGGTGTGTGAACCGAGCATACAACCGTTCTCATCGTGACTGGTATATTTAAAAAAAAAAAAAGTGTAAAGTCCGAAGTGTTGGGTAAATTATCCGGCATGCAAATGTAGTAAAAATAAAAATGTAATAAAAACTCATCTGTTTTACAGACGTGCAGTTTAGCTCTGGATAAAATCCTCCATTGACTGTAAACTTTAACCTCAAACATCACCCAGATGAATAAAACCACGACTGTGGAACAGGCTCCTCGCTCTCGTCTGACGTCAGTCCGTTCTCTGTGTGAATCACTGCCGCATCAGGCAAAAAAAAAAAAACCGAGGCAGGGATTTGTGTGTGTTCAGTAAATGGCTCCCAAGTGCAAGGCTAGTTGGTGTGCAACACAACCGCAGCGTGGGTCTGATTGATCAAGCTTTTGGCAAACTTTGAGTACGCCTCATTTGGAAATGACCGACTTAAACAAAGGCGATAAATCTCCTTTATTAGGTTGAGCTGAATTATCAGATCGTGCTATACAATACATGGATAAATATATACATGTACACGGCGCCAAAAAGAAATTTCTCAGAAACCAGACTTGAGGAATCATCCATGTCCAAAATGGTCCTCCATGTTCTGTCCAAAACGAAAGACTTTCATCCAGTTTCATTAGAGCGTTCGAACCTCCAAAATGGTGCCCAGTGTACTGTATATAGAGTTGTACAAGTACATAAATAACCACCTCTCCTTGTTTGGTGCTAATCCAGAATCTCTGTCCCTTCCCCCATAGTTGTTGTGCGGTCCGAGGCAGTGTCATCTGGTTGGAACCGGGCGAGGAGATTGTCCAGCGCGTCAGTCATGTGTCCCGATGCGTGACGATCACTGCTTCGTACGGCCGTGCCCCACGCAGGGCGAGTGCTGGTCCAGTGAAGAGACACCCATCCAGTGCCACTCAGAGAGCAACTGCGCCAACGTCACGTTCATGTTCACGAAGGACATCATGTCACCGGTGAGAGCGAGAGAAACGTATCCGGAGAATAGACGTGATGTGTTTCTGAATATGAATAGGTGTAAAACTTTTTTTTTTGCGCACTTAAAAATAGTATCAGTGATTTGTAGTGTGTACACCATTCCAGTCAAAAGTTTGTATACCCCTAGTCATTCATAGGTTTTTGTGTATTTTGACCATATGGAGTTATGTGATCAACAAAAAGTGGTTAAACAAAAAAAAACGTTTTTTAGATTCTTCAAAGTAGCCACCATGCCACCGTTTAGCCCCCCTCCCTTTTCACTTTCCTTCTTCCACGCCCCTTTCTTTTTTCCTTGGGTGAAAAACTTGACTTAAATCTAAGCCATAAAGGTGCACCAATACTTTTACCCTCATCCAAAAAAAAAAAAAAGCAATCAAATGGGAAGTTACGCCATTCCTAAAAGCCCGCCCCTTTTTCAGTGGTAAGTCTTTTGGCGAAGCCATAGCCTAATGGTTAGAGAAGCAGCTTTAGGACCAAAAGGTCGCTGGTTTGATTCCCCGGACCAGCAGGAATGGCTGAAGTGCCCCTCCGCAGGTCGCTCGAGATGTGTTGCGTTGTACGTCGCTCTGGATAAGAGCCTCTGCTAAATGCCGTTGATGTAATATATGATGTTGCATGAGCTCATTTGCATACTGGAATGTGATTGGCCTGTGTGTTTTACGATGCAACAACTCTATAATACTAGCTGAGATTCTCATCTGCTGGTAATTCTGATGAGATTGAGTGAGTCACGTTGCTTGTGTTTGACATGATGATGTTCCTGTCAGGGCGTGACTGTGGAGCAGGTGTGTAGAGAGCTGCGCAGTCTCTACGTGGTGAAGAATCTCTCCTCGGAGTTCTCCATCTCCATCACATGTGAACCTTCCACCACAGCCAGCAGTGATATCCACGTAGCTATTGTACGTATCCGGAATCTCCTCTCTGTCTCTGAAGCCTGTGCTGCTTTAGTTAATAGCATATTTATCCTTTAATCACTCGATTGCATGCTATAACTAATCCCATGCTATTATAACATTGTGTGCCGACGATGATGAGAATGAGTCGCTCTGTCATTCCTTTATGCTGCATAAATAATGTTCTTTGGCTGCACAGCAGCTCATTAACTGGTTACAGTTTTGTGTTTTCTTTGGTAAACAAGCTACACATAATAATAGTTATTTATGACGGGAGAAACCAAACCGAGACCGAAGCCCGAGATCAATCACTGTAGGCTTTTTGTTTGTTTTACATACAAATCAAATACCAACGGCATAAAACTTTAAACTAATGACCAAAGGAAGCCAAAGCCAAGCGCGTGTCTACTTGAGTTATTGAGTTGCTGATTTTTGGGGAAAATCAGCATGATGTGTTCTCCTCCAGCAGGTTTCTGATGACGGCGGGAGCAGCCATGCTCCAGTTAAAGGGATCACGGAGAGGATTATTGACATGGTGAAAAAACGTAGCGCTAACGGTACCATCCTCACCGCCATCGCGGAGGTCCGCGTCCAGCACAGGGACACCAACCGCACTAACGGTGAGCGTCACGGCTTAAAAACGTCCATCAGTTATAGAGACTAAGAAGAACTACTTTAATGAAGGAAGATACAATTATCGTAAAATATGTTGAACTGTTTTATTATAATTGAAAACCTTCAGAAGTTAAATTAGTTTCGCTTCACAAAGCATGTTCTGAACACTTTCCTTTTCACCGTTACTAGATTACCTGGTGCCAGTCCTGGTTTCCGTAGCAACAGTGATCTGGGCGTTGGCATTGGTGTGGACCGCATTGTGGTGTATCCGACGACGTAAGCAAAACGCAAGCGCCACAGCGACCGGGTACACCTCGGCGCCGTCGGCCGTGCCGACTGCGGAGGACAACAACGCGGCCAACAACGCGCGCGAGAACCTGCACCAGATCAAAAACCGCATCGAGAAAAACGCCGTTAGCGCCAAGATCGGACCACAGAAGCTCCCGCCTCAGGAGATGGCGGCGCCCGAGGACGACCCGGACTCGGAAAAACGTATCCACAAAGCGCGGTTTCCCCGGCGACCAGTGTACTCGCCGGTGGAGTGCGACGAGCGGCCGAGCGGGCTGCACGAAAAGCGAGCTCACTGGACTAACAAACGCGACAACAGAGACTTGGAGTCGCAGAACAGCTTGCACAGAATGGAGTATATCGTATAGCGGCTGCGAGGAAACGGCGGTGGGCTAGGCAACAAGTCACCGTGACGACCGTTACGGCTGCACACCCAGACGTGAAGGACGGACGGAAAAACAATAGAGACGGCACAGAAAATTTTCCGGCTCACCTTCGAGCGGGAGACTCGTCTCTGTTACGGGAAAATTGGACCGTTTTGTGTCAAAATGGCGACGGAGGAGAAGAAAACGAGGGAGAAGTCCGCACAGCAAAAAATTTACGGCGTACACGCTGATGAATTGGGTCAGATCAAGGTTGTTGTGGGTTGGCTGACTTTCCAGTTCCCCGCCACGGTTCAAATAATAAATAAATAAACAAATAAATAAATAAATAAACCAAAACGCCGCCGTCTTGGGTACTTTATGTAGTGATGAATTATGAACAAGCGATGATTGATTGATTTTCTTTTTCTTTTCCCCCTTTTGGCATCGTGGATCAATTCAAATTCCTTTGTGTGCAGCAGAATTTCACAGGCACATGGATTTGCACTCAGCAAGCATACGTCAGTGTTTTGTTTTCATTCCCCCACCCACTTGGGATCATTTCACAGAGGTGACACGGAGGGTTTAGACCCGATTCCGCAGAGCAATAAAAACCCTGCGTATCAGAGCGGACGTGCTGATCAAAGTAAAGCTGATCTCGGACCAGCTTTGCGGTTTCTCCGGTAATAGCGGAGAGTAAAGGGATGCTCTGAAGTTTTTCAACATTATCTCAATCAATCGTGTGTGTGTGTGTGTGTGAGAGAGAGATAGTACAGATGAGAATCCCGACACGTGTACCTACCGAGAACCTCCAGGCGAGAACATGTAAAGGAAGTCTAAGGGCAGGCGTCGAAATTCCATTTGTCGACGTAATTTGTTTTTTTTTTTAAAAAGCTTTATTTCTTTAATCGAAAGTGTTTTTGTTTATAATCTGAGCTTTAAATCTGTCGTGTCTTGTCTTAGACGTAATGGCTGACTTTCATGGGTCTAACAGCTGCCCTTTAGACATCCATGATGTGCGAGTTTTGGAGGAAACCGGATTTCTTTTGTCGTCTCGTTGCAGGGAAACGTATTGAATTTAGTCAACAGAAATGAGGTTGAAAATGCCAGGTTGTCCTTTTAACGTTGTTTAGATTACGAATTAACACCCTGGCTCTGACGCTAGGGGTGGGCTAGTTAGCAAGTAATCAATCAATAAAATCAAACAATGTTGTGATACTTAAACATATTCACAAAATGTCTGACGAGGCAAATTAAACAACCGAAAGAAGAGAAAACAGGATTTCACAGGATCGCTGCTGATGCTCCTATATCTAATGCGCATCGTGATGAATCTTCATCGTATCGCCCACCCCTGAGTGAAGCTCGCTTTAAACATTGTTAGCGCAAAGGTCTCTGTGACACCACACCACAACAACCAAAACTTCTTCACTATTATTATTATTACTATTTTTATTATTATTATTATTATTATTTATTGTCAATTTTTGCTTTGCAGGCGGCAGGTCAAAATTCAGTCCCTTGCAATATGAAGAATTTAATTGTCGATTTTACTATGACGTCATTGTGTAGATTTTTTCTTTTGTATGTACATATTTTTTTAATTAATCATTGTGTATATTTGATTTATTAACTTAATATTCGAGAGCCTATCATTCCTGGTTTTTTTTTTTGTTTTTTTTTTTATTTATGTGCTTCATTTAGATTAGAAGGTTCGACAGCTTTGTAAGCTTTCTACTTCCTTATTTTTTTGACAGAAAACATTTTTCACACACACTTTATAAAAAAGAAAAAAAAATTATATATATATATATATATATGCCAAAAGTGTTCTTGAAAGAATAGTTTTATTTTTTATTCTAACTGTATAAAATGAACTGAACTGAAATGCGCTGTACAAAGTTTTGTTTCAAAAAAAAAACATTTTACGGTTCGGCGGTTTGGTCAGGATTTATTTCTGGAACGTTCCAAAATGGTGATAAAGAAAGAAACGTGACTTAACGCGTCTTACGACAAAGACAAACCTGAGTGAATAGACATTTCTGCAGCCGTGTATTTCTGTACTCTGTCATAAATCTAGAATGTTCTGTCACCATGTTCATGTAACCCAACATTTCCCGTAGCAGTATTTCTGTAGTGAGGTGAAATTAAAGCTCGTAGCCAGCGGATTTTTTGTTTTGTTTGTGTTTTTCCCAAACGACTGAGGCAACGAGGAGGAGAAGAGCGTAACGTTTTTCTAAAGAGCTTCACTTTTTCACCTGGAAAAGTCAAAACTCTATGATTTTTTTTGAAAAATTTTTGTTTTTTGTAAAGTGTTTTTCTTAATTTTAGGACCGAAAAAAGGGCAGGACCGTCAAAGTGAACTCTTTCCTCTGAGTGATGCTGGCCAGGACATCGTACAGGTTTTTTTTTTGTTTGTTTGTAGGACTCTCTGAACAAAAAACGAGACAAGTTTCAGTTTTACTTTAATGTTAAACTTGAACTTTTTTTTTTTTTGCAAAAAGTTTTGTCTTTTCTGTGTCATTTGAAAGTAATATTTATTAAATTCTTTGTAAGAACACGGTGTGCTTTTGTTTAGGTTTTTTTTTTTTTTTTTAGATTAATCATGTTGACTTGTAAAACTACAAGTGCATCTCAAAAAAATTAGAATACCATGAAAATTCCTTTTTTTCATAATTTAATTCAAAAAGGTAATCTTTTCGTCTCATCTCATCTCATTATCTCTAGCCGCTTTATCCTGTTCTACAGGGTCGCAGGCAAGCTGGAGCCTATCCCAGC
>JAODVO010000010.1:36562201-36573880 GCA_025400055.1 Notarius lentiginosus
GTCAGCTGGGATAGGCTCCAGCTTGCCTGCGACCCTGTAGAACAGGATAAAGCGGCTAGAGATAATGAGATGAGACCTTCACTTACCCACAGTAAATCATTTTTTTGTTTGTTTTATTTGACTGTTTTTGTTGATTTTTGTTTGTTGCTTCAATTTATGGAAGACTGGAACCCAGCAAACTGAGTTTTCGAAATACACTAAAACAAAATTTATTCTGTGTCCTGTGCTATGTTGTATTTTAATGCTTTAAGAGGGTTTTGGTAATGGGATGTTTTTTTGACTTGTGGCAGTCTTTCACTGCCTGGTGCCCAACTTAAATAAATAAATAAACTAACTTTTGAAGACAAACTCCACTGTTACACTTGATGACTGACAAGAGGAGAGATCCTGGATGAGCCCCTACAATTTGTTACGTGTCCCAATGTTAGAACAACAATCACAAAAAGGTTGTTGGTTCAGAGCCTCCAATTCCCTATAAAATACACATGAAATGTCAGGAAGAATGAAGACAGGTACCACACGTTTCTCTTCCCAATTTTCCTCTGGGGAGAGGGCAGAACCTCCCACCTTAGAAAACTCGGGCACAGCATATCTATACACATTGGTTCTGCTCTCCTCTTTCCTACTAATCTAAGGATTTTCCTCTCCAGAAAAGTAATATTAATTACTTTGGGCATTAATTTAATTACTGAAATGTTTTTCTTCTGTTTAACTAGCAAAAGGAAGTGCTCAAAAATAATAAACCAACAATAATTCCCAAAATAAATGCAAAAATGGTCACATCTTTTGAGTGTATCACACATGTCTACTCCATTTTGTAAAAATTGTCGTAACTTGCTGCTGAATCATGCAGTTGTTTATTTCACTTTTAAGTTTGAGAGTAATCCACATAATCTAGGAATGGCAAGTACACCGGGGTCAAAATACTGATTTTGATGGCTTATTGTGAATGAAAAACAAGTTCTGACCAAGAGCGGAAAATGCAATTGTGGGGTAAACAAAGGAGCATGAGTGACGAGGCTGGGGAGACATCGTCTCAACTAAACGTGTCTAAACGCATGCACAATGCCTGGCCAATAAAAATAAAAAAAATCACGTACACTAACATTCTGTTGAACCACCTGAAAGTTACAAGTTTTACAAAATGGAGATAATGGACATGCTCTGCTGTACTTTTGGTATTGTGAAATGTCTTCACAATAAACACACTCAGACTCCACACTTCTGATATGCTACTAATGCTCATACTGTATATACATATCAAGTCAGATCAGAAAGCATGTCAAATCCAATCTAATCTAAGGCAAATGTTCAGAGACTGCATCTGAGGGATCAGAAGTTTATGACAACCATTAACTGAAGCTGCACTCAAATAAATGATCTAACACATTATCAGAATAAAGGAATGACACTATCACATTGCATTAATGGCATTTAGCAGATACTCTTATCCAGAGCATAACTTTGACTATGGTGCACATTTTCCATGGCATTGTTTCAACAACTTTGTGCAACTTCACATACATTTATTTCCATCCAACGTTGCATTCATTTTTCACCAAGATCTTGTCTTGATGATGGGAGACATGAACCACTCCATAAAGTCTTCTCCAGCATCCCAAAGACTATCAATGGGGTTAAGGTCAGGACGGTGATGTGTGAAAATGACTCCTCATGCTTCCTGAACCACTCTTTCACAATCTGAGCCCTAATTTTTTCCTGTGCCATCAGGGAAGAAAAAAAATCCATTGATGTGATGTGATGATAACCTGGCCATTCAGTACATTCAGGTCATCAGGTGACTTCATTTTATTGCCTCATAATGTTGCTGAACCTCATCCTGACCGACTGAATCAACCCCAGATCATCACACTGCCTCCAGAGGCTTGTACAGTGCATGATGGGGCATCGCTTCATGAGCTTCCATTCTTACCCTGACACAACCATCACTCAGAAATAGGGTTAATCTGGACTCATCAGAACACATGACCTGTCAATTTTTTTAATTCCTTAACAAACTGAAGAATAAGCAAGTGCAGACCCAGGCCCTGAGATGGTATCTGCAGAGGAACAATGCAAGGCTAAAGCCAAGATCCAGAGGGGATCTGGACCAGAGTGATTATTTGGTCATGGCCTGAGGTGATGATGGAATGGTGGCTGCAGCAAAAATAGTACCAGGGGCATTAGTATGGATGTTAATTCTGGTGTTGCACTGGTATTGCAATAGTTGGGTTATAAATACCACACAGTACCATGTCACTGCTGAACTGAGAATGACCCAGCACCCAAGTACAACTCCAAATCAGAAAATGTTGGGACAGTATGTTGAAATTGTAATTAAAACTGAAAACAATGATTTGTAAATAATCTTTGACTTGTACTGCACTCAAAACAATATAATAGCACATTATTTGAAGTTTTACCTCATGAACTTTGGTTTTTTTTCCAAAATAAACATTTCAGTTTTGAATTTTGTAACACATTTCAAAAAATTCGGGACAGTAAAGCATTTACCACTTTATAGTGCTCCCATTCCTTCTCACAACACTTAAAGATGTTTATGGACTGAAGACTCCAAGTGATGAAGCGTTTCAGGTGTAATTTTTGTCCCGTTTTCCCAATAAACAGGTCTTAAGGTGTGTAACAGTATGGGATCGTCATGGTCATATTTATCATTTCTAAATCCTCCACACATTCTCTATTAGGGACAGAGAGAACACACCCTCTTCTTCCACAGCCATGCCTTTGTAATGTGAGCAGAATGTGGTTTTGCATTGTCTTGTTGAAATCGTCTTTTCCAGGGAGTCATCTTGAAGGCAGCAGATGTTGCTCCAAAATCTCAGAGTACTCTTCTGCATTAATGCTCCATCACAGAAGTGTAAGTTACCTTTGCCAAGGGCACTGACCCAACCCTATACCATGACACACCCTGGCTTTTGGACTTGTTCCTGGTATCAGTCTGGATGGTCCTTTTCGTCTTCAGAGCACACGGCGTCCATTTCTTCCAAAAACACCTGGAATACTCATTTGTCTGACCACAATCCACGTTCCCACTGTGTGATGGTCCATCCCAGACACCTCAGAGCCCAGAGAAGTCAATGGCACTTCTGGACACAGTTAACCTAAGGCTGCCTTTTTACACAGTAAAGTTTTAACTGTTGTTTATGGATGTAACTCTGTATTGTAGCTTGACAAAGGTTTCTCAAAGTAATCCCGAGCCCATATGGTTCTATCAGCTGTAGATGGTTTTTGATGCAGTGCTGTCTGAGGGATCAGAGATCATGGAGGTTCAGATTAGGCTTGAGCCCTTGCCCTTTACATGCCAAAATTCCTAGAATGGTTTAATGATATTATGCACCGTAGAGGGTGAAATATCCAAATCCCTTCCCGTCTTTCTTCGACAAACATTGTTTTTAAACATTTCAATAATTTTCTCACACATTTGTTGAGAAACTGGAGATCCTCGGCCCATCTTTACTCCTCAAAGACAAGGTCTCTCCTGGATACTGATTTTGTCCCAAATCATGATTATAGTCACCTGTTGACATCACTTGTTTCAAATCACGTTATTATTTAATTGTTTTACCTCATTACAAGTCCTAAATTTCCCCATCTGAACTTTTATGGAATGTGTTGCAGGAATGGATGCATCTTAACAAATGAAACAAAGTTGACCAACACACCATGAAATATCTTGGGTTCATTCTGTCTGCAATTAAATACAAGTTTAGAAATCACTGCTTTCTTTTTTTATTTGCATTTTCCATACCATCCCCACTTCTTCTGATTTGGGGTTGTAATATCTACCAAGTGGTATTCCCTTTCCCATACTAGACAGGAGCCAAAACACTGTGTGGCCCAACAGTCAGTCAGTAATTACGTACCTACAAATGTTGTTTCAGTGGCGCTCGAGCGTGAGTAGAAACACTAAAGCTAAGTGGCCTACATCAGGTGGTACTGCACTTAAACAGCTTTTCTGTGCAGAATATTCACTATCACACAATTGGTTTGGGCCTCTATCAGCAGGCTGAAAGCTCATTTAATCCGAGTCTCAGTGACTCCTGTGCCTCTCAGTGAGTTCATTGTCCTCACAAAAAAGAAGCATCTGGTTTCTGAGGATTCCAGCCCATCTACAGTGTCCTGTGTGTGTGTGATCTTTAGGGAAACTGCCTGATTGTGTAAGGGAGAAAATGAGATAGTGTCTCTTGAATGTGTCCTTTGGGGTTTTAATTTGTGTGAGGAAGAGGCAGGGCAGGAAAGCGGAGACGAAAATACGCACACTGATTTCCCGTGGAGACACTATTGTCGAGACAAATTGTGCAGATACTCACATGGTAGAAAAACCTCAGCTGTGTATAAAATGACTATCATTTACAACAAAATGCATGGTAGTCTTAACCAGTGGAATTAGATACAATTCTTACAGAATTCTGCCAGTTATAGAAGAGCATGTCGTAGAGTTCCATTCTCTGGCACCATTAAAACCATTAGACCATGGTGAAACCATTACAGGAAGTTTCCATTCTGGAAAGGAATCAACAGATTACACAGTAATTGTTGTTTAGCATTTTTGTCTCATTAAGGCGAGGTCATACTTTTGCACGGATTTGTTTTTGCATTGCGATACAATGAAGAGGATTATGGGTAAACAGAGGCTGTTACTGTAGGTACACATCTGAATACGTTTTAAGTGAACCAGCTTACAGACAAATGATAATTGGTTGTTGCAGGGAGGTGTGTCCAGTTATATTGTGACCATTCTTCTGCGGGTTTCAAACTTATTGCCAGCATAATTTGTTAGTATGACTCCAAACTTGATAGTGCACCAATGCAGAGTTATAACGATATGAAAGTAATTCATTTTAGAGCGATAAAATGTGACCGGTGACAAAATTTGTTAGCAGAAAACAAGCTGCAGTTAGGGCGAATTATAATTTGCTATACTCCTGATCTTAATCAAAAATACTTGCAGCACAGTTTGGTTTAACACTAAAACCTTGTTAATTGTTTGAACAACAGATGGACACTTACAGTTATGCAATAGTTAGAGCCTTAATTTAGCTCATGTCGCACGAGACTAATGCAACGTGCCTCCTGGAAGCACACTAACAGACATTTTCAATAAGGCTTCTGCAAAAACACACCACAAATCTTCATGGTGTAGCAGTGTCATGGAGCTGGATGAACTTAAACGAGTCCTCTCCTTGTCCATATGGTATTTTGTTTTTCTTCCTATGAAGGTTGAAGGTCAGACTATATTTAAGTCACTTAAAAACAAGAAAAAAATAAAAACACCCACCCACCCATACAGGAGTGTGAGGGAGAAAGCAGTACGTGCATGCAGTAACGTAGCCACTTTAATCCTGGTCTGCCAATCTATCAGCACGCACACACACACAAGGTGCCCCTGTTTGGTGGTGTAGAACAAAAGGTTGGCCCACAGAGAGACAGAGCAACTGGACAGGAGGGGCAGCCAAGCAGAGGGGCAGATTATAGACACTTAATAAGAGCCAAAACCTACAAGATTATTCTAACAAATAAGGTGAGAAATGTGAATACTCCCACTAAAGCTCCCCCCCCCCTTCCATCACAAGGTCAGCCTTGTTTGTATGTGTATTTATGCAAGGCAGGATATCTGGACATGTGCTTGTTCCAGTGCACATGGCCAGGGATAAGAAGGTCACCATACAGAGTCAGACCCCATCACGACACAGAGATAGTCTCTCTCTCACACAAGAGAGGGAGGAATATAGGAGATATTGAGAACATAGAAGTGTTCACTTTTATCTTTCGCAGGTCTACCAGAATCAAGAGTGCACAGGTTAGTTGGCAACAGGTGAACTTGGGGGAGAAAGAGTGAGATCAAGAACATAAAGTGTTCACTTTTTTCTTTCTCAGGTATACCAGATAAAGTTTCCACTGAGGGAATCCAGAGGACAGATATGTGGTGCACAGGTGAATTTGTAAAACAAAAAGAGAGAGAGAGAGAGAGAGGAAAATCTTTCCGTTTCAAGGTTATTCAAGTACACAGTGATCAAGATCAACAGAAAGGGAGGCGGAGCTTAGAGTAGCACTTACTATATGCAGACTTGTGAACCGAAAGAGGATTTTACAGTAAATGTGCTCATTCAAAAATAAATAAATGAATGAATGCAAAATGTTCCACTGTTAATTCCTTTTTTTTCCTGGTAGATTTTTTAGATGCATTGTAATGCTATCACGAATTATCATAAAGCTTCTTAACCTGACTTTTAAATAGGCTTTTGTATTTTAAATAGAAAATGCCAACTGTAGTGACCATTCGTGATGAAAAATACAATTAGAAATAAATTAAGCCTGGTGTTTTTCATGGTGAATGAAAATGCAGTCTTTGGAAATAATATAATGAAGTGAGTCCATATGCAAACAGAATCAAAGGAAAAGACAAAAAGAGTAAGAAATAAATGAGGAAAAAAAAAGAAAGCAGTTTTCACTGCTCGTATCCACACGTTATGGATGGACAAAATCAGCACAATAAACTGTCTTGAGAGCAGAAAGCAAAACCATGCAATACGTAGAGCCTTAAACTGGTCTCATCGTTTTATTTTTAGAGATGTTAGAGTAAAATTTCATTTTCTTTTTTTAAAATAACATGGCACTACTTTTCTGGTGCCTCTATGCTGACGCACTAGCATTAGTAGTGAAGATTATAAATCCTGTCGTGTTAGCTCATGCTAGCTAGGTGGCTACATCAAAACCCTTTCAGAAATCCTGTCTATCGCATGTTAGTTAGCCATATTATTTTTTTATTTCTATAAATCCTTTTTTTGAAATCCTGCCAAGTTAGCTCATGCTAGCTAGGTGGCCATGTTACAAAATTCCTCTCAGAAATCCTGTCCTGTTAGCGCGGTGGCGATGTTACAAAGTTCTTCTCATAAATCCTGTCAGGTTAGCTAGGCAGCTATGTTGCAAAAATTGTTTCAGAAATTGTCAGAGAGCCACCTAGCTAACATGTGGTAATGTTATAAAATTCCTCGGCAGGTTAGGTCATGTTAACTTGGCGGCTATGATACGAAGTTCCACTCAGAAATCCTGTCATTTTAGCCACCTAGCTAATATACGCTATGTTACAAAATCTCATCTCAGAAATCCTGTCAGGTTAGCACTTGATAGCTAGGTGGCTATGTTACAAAGTTCCTCTCATACGGTAAATCTTGTCAGGTTAGCTCATTAGCCAGACGGCTAGGTTATAAAAATTGCTTCAAAAATCGTCAAAGAGTCACCTGGCTAACATGCAGTAATGTTATAAAATTCTTTTCAGAAATCCTGTCAGTTTAGCCACCTAGCTAACATACGCTGTTACAAAGTTCCTCTCATAAATATTGTCAGGTTAGCTCATGTTAGGCAGACGGCTGTTATAAAAATTGCTTCAGAAATCGTCAGAGAGCCACCTGGCTAACATGTGGTAATGCTATAAATTTCCTCTCAGAAACCCTGTCAGCATTTTTTGCTAACTAACAAATTCAGTGAAAAACATGAGGCACGCCAGAGTCCTGTTTCATTTCCATCAACGCAGACATGTCTTCTGTCGTCTGCACAAATATCTCACTGATTCGGTTCGTAAAACAGAACGGTGAGGCCCAACCACGTCTCCTGAAACTGCCTTCTAGTATCTCAATATATTTTCGCCACATTAAAAATACATCAGGCTCACGGCAGAACAGAACAGCACTGATGCATAATAAATTAAGACTGAAAGTGAGACAGAAAGACGTCCATGGTTTAGTGATGAACACTTCCAGCAACAAAGACTCCAGTTGTGAGAACATCAACAATAATACATGAAATCATACAGATTCCATAAACTACTATAATATAATAATATACAAAACTACATTATGTACAGACTGTAGACAGGAGTGAGGTTTGTTTGGGCTCTGATGGGAAAAAAAAGCACAAGGTTCACAGGTATTCATTTGTACACAGCGCCACCTGGTGTAACGAGGGTGCAGGAGCAGGAAGTGAAGTGTGTTGACTGGCTTTTTTTTTTTTTAAACCTTCACTTGTTTTAAGCATCTTGGGCAATTGCGTTAATAAACAAAAAAAAAACCACAGAAAAAGCTAGATTAATAAAATAAAAAAACTCGCAAAATTTGAGAACCTGTTATTTACAGTACATCTTGAAAGTTGAACACTGAATAAATACAAATACTTGCTTATAACCCAGGATTTTATTTATTTAAGCACCAAGTAGATCTTCATAAAGATGAAGATTCCATCAGGGTCTTGAGAAAGTTCCTCAGAGTCTGGACGACAAACTGACTGTCGGCTTTTACACCAAGTTCGATTTGTCCAGGTGACACTACATAATGATAAAGGTTGCTTTTTTTTTTTTTTTAAATGTACAAAAATGTATTGACTGTAATTGTAATATTATTGCCATGTTGAACAAGAGGTTAGGTTCCTCTCCAAGGTGCCTCATTTTACCCAAATTTATCATACACCCTTTTCTGTGTTAGCAATCCCGTAATCCTTTTCACCGAAAGACCAACAGTCGGTAAGCTTACACCTCAAACAGGATTTTTTTTTTCCCCATTTAGGCAAATTTAATGATCAAAGCCCATACGTGCTCAGCAGACTTCAGGTTAAAAGTCACTGTAAAGGCTCAAACGTACATTTTTGTCTGGATTTTCCTCAAATTTCCAATTCTTACTACCAACTTTGCAGGCATCACGACAAGGGTGATATTAATCCCGGAACTAAAAAGACGCAGGGAAAGGTAAAGGGGTGAGAGGTCAGTCCTCATCGAGGTCAGAGGGCACGATGCAGCGGGTCAGCGTGGACAGGTAAAGCGCTGTGGTCGCCATGGGAGACAAACCAGCCGACACCTTCAGGATGGTGAGGAGTCTTGATGCTGCCGTGCTAATACCGTCCTCCGTCTGTACGTGTGAGAGACAGAGAGAATGATGTACACCCATCAGAGACAGTGCTACTAGTCATGATCCTACAGGCTGATGCACACATCAGGAACTTTTCAATTCCTGAACCAGAATTAGAGAAAACTGTAAAGCTCCCAGTCCTTTTGGCTTGAATTAACAACAGACTTGACTTTTTTTTGGCATAATTTGTCATGCAACATTTAAATACTATTTTATGTTTACATTTATTGCATTTAGCAGACGCTCTTATCCAGGAGTGATGTACAACATATCCAGAGCAGCCTGGGGAGCAGTTGAGGGTTATGCACCTTGCTCAAGGGCACTTCAGCCTTTCCTGCTGTTCCAGGGAATCAAACCAACAACCTTTTGGTCCCAAAGCTGCTTCTCTTACCATTAGATCATGCTAATCTCTTACCATAAGACCATAGCTGCCCCCCAAAAAATGAATGAATGTTTCCTCATATTGAGGTTAAGTTTGCATTACATTACAGGAATTTAGCAGACGCTCTTATCTAGAGCGACACTCATACCCAGTGTCTGGGGAGCAGTTAGGGGTTAGGTGCTTGCTCATGGATTTTTCCTGCTGGTCCTGGGAATCAAACCAGCGACCCTTTGGACTCAAGGATTTCTCTCTAACCTTTAGGAACTTCTCGGGAAGCTTAGTTTCCTAAACCCAGATGTAGTAAAGCCTTTTAAAAATTTAATATTAGTGGAAAATAGCAAAAATCAGTTGTTGAAAGTAGTCTTGTTTAAAAAAACGTAAGGAAAAAATTACCCAATTAAACAATTCATACATAAATCAGTGCTGTTTGGATGCCAACTGCCTTCTGAGTCGATTTAAATTTAATCAAAGTTGTGTTTGCCCAGATCCGCCCTCTCTCTCTCTCAGGCCGCACTGTTGCTCGATACTTTCACAGCCTTCATCTGGTTCCTTACACTCAATCCTGCTCTCAAAGGATCGTGTCAAAATCATAACCATAAACTCTTCAGCCTACATCATTAAAACTGTATTTTAATTTAAATATTTTTCTTTGCAGGTTAAGCTAGAGAACTAGATGTTTCACAGATGCAGAACTTTTATTTTTGTCAGAATGTGCATGTATGTTTTGTTTATTAGGGAAAAACAACAACGATGTAGCAGATAATTCATCTTATAATCCTGTAAATCAACCATTTTTGCTTTTAATGTCAACTAAAATCAGTACATTATATATAAATACAGTAATCCATTTAATTTAGTGGATCAAGTAAGAATTTTTCACAATACATATATTTGCCAAACTTTTCATCCCATTCTTCTTAATTTCCACAGAAGGATGGAGACGAGTCCCACGCAGACTTATGTTAATGCGTTTAGTTAACCCTGTGCTCAGCGTGTTCAGTAGTACAGAGTTGAGTGTCGTACCTGGTGTTCAGCGCAGATTACAGGACAGCGGTGAGACGCTGCAAGTTTCTTCACGCTGATCAAACGCTCCTGAGCCAAAGCGCCACACCGTGCTGTGTAAACACACACACACACTCTTAGGACCTGTTCAAAAGACACAACTGCAGAAAGAAATTGCACAAAGCTACGAGTCCACGTCGTCACTAGGTTGTTGAGGAATCTCAGTTGGTTGCTAGGATGTTAAACGGTTGCTATCGTATTCTTCCAGAGAGTAGCGATGGCGTTATTAGGTGGAGCAGTGCGGTGTTAACCGTCTTCAGTACATCTGCATGAAGAGAAAAAGACATCACCTACCATCAGTGACCATGAAGCACACCTTCCCGAGGAAAAAATCCGAACTCAGGTGATTGAGGGAACTCTCCACCACCTGGAGACTAGACACATGAGAATGGAGACAAACATGGCAGCATGGGTTAGAAAGATGAAGGAAGAAGAGAAGAAAAACAGGCTGGCTGATGTTCAATTTCTAAACATAAAAGCAGTCCAATCAGAGGGCCATGGAGGTTACCTGCGCTCGGACAGAAGGTTCACGATAAACACCACCAGGTCCACACGGGGCCGAGCCTCACTGTTCTTGACTGGGAGAGGCAGTTTGCACGCCAGACGTCTGAAACGAGTCAGAATTTAAAATCATGAAATGGGACACTGTTTCGCTCCCAATTTTATTTCAATGCTGAACCCCACTCCTCACACGCCACACACACTGAATGAGAACGTTAAAGCTGTTCCTAAACGTGTTCCTTCACTCCATCTTTGGTTACTGTAAGAGTTAAGGGACCAGCAGTGTTGTTAGTGACGGTCCTGTACTAATACAAGTCGATGGAGCAGGTTCACGTGACTCACCACCAGTGAGTAAATCCTAACTACCGAGTTAGACTTGTGTGAGCCGATGTTCTCAACGACCAATTGCTGAACACTGGTTCTCACTGTCCAATCATTATCTCCTCTGCTCCCAATGACCAATCACTAACCTCTTTTTGACATTTCCAAAGTAATAAAAACTAGTTATTCCATCCATAACCCTTTCCTCCATGTCTGTTTCCCAGTTACTCACCACCACTGCTGCTTCATTTTGTCTGCAAATTTGAGAATGATAGAATTTTGTAAATCCATCAACAGTCTATGGTGCCATGACCAAAAGTGACTTTCTATTAGAAGTTTATATCACTGACTTTACATCGTTACTGTAGAGTGACCATCCAATATTACTGCACATAAGAACTAATAAGAGGGCGGCACGGTGGTGTAGTGGTTAGTGCTGTCGCCTCACAGCAAGAAGGTTCCGGGTTCGAGCCCCGTGGCCGGCGAGGGCCTTTC
>JAODVO010000010.1:36644165-36655772 GCA_025400055.1 Notarius lentiginosus
GGAAGGCGCGTCTCCCCCATTTCCCCTCCGGAAGCTGCAGCTCGGATCCCACAGCGGGAAACCAAGCGGATCGAACCCGGCTTTAAGGCGCAAACCGGCGGCCACGCAAACCCGCACACCCCGCTCCGACCGCGGCGCTTCCGGACACACGTCACACTCATTTCCAGTAAGAAAACCCCGCCTCCGCATTGCGATTGGACAATACTGCAAAATCACAACCAGCCAACCAATCAAGACTCTGTACGGATGAATTTCTAGCCAATCGTAGCCAAGAAGGCGGGATAATACGGCAAATCGGAGGTCAAAGAGGAAGACTGCGCATGCGTGAAATAGCAAAAAAAAGTGGAAAAATTCAACATTTTTAGTTTAATTATTATAGTTCATGATTAATTATAAACATTTTATATACTTTAATATACTTATATTATTAATAATAATTAAATAAAACCTAATTAGCTGTAACTCTGCGCTGTAAACAGTGACGTCATTTCCTGTTCTCGTAACCATAGCACTAATTTGTTTTATGAAAATAAACAAAATTTATTAACGTGTAGTTTCCATCCACAGAAATATAATCCAGTCTAATCTATATCCTGTCTGTCCCGAAAACGTATTTAAAATAATTCCATTTTATAATTCAATCTTCACATTAAAGGCAGTTTTTTTTATTGGAATGAGTTTTAGATTAAAGCATTTAAATTCCAATAAACGACCAGATTTAACTACAGTGATTAATAACAACAGTAACTACTATAACATCTGCACAGGGATGATAATCGAATCACAGTAACATTAAAATAAATTCAGACCTGGTGTTGTTTACAAACATTGGCCACAACAACACAATTCAGACCGCTGGCTATTATTCTGAATTACATCATTCTTTCATCTATTTTGGGTCTGCATGACTTTAATTTTATCAAAAGAAACACTTTCTTTACAATATATATATTTTTTAATATAGACCCACACTGTACAGCTTTTACCCAGAATGACACAACTGAACCAGATTTTTTTTATTTGTCACAATGTATATAAATACAGTTAAAAATAAAATGAAACGAGAATCAAGTAGTAATAAAATTTATAAAACTACATTTGACAGGTAGAAGCTACAGGACTTTCATCCCAATTGATAAACTTCTATTAAAAAAATTATACATATGTTTATAAATTTTTATATAACTTCATTTTACTGTTTAAATTATCAAAGGGTTCAATAGTCAAGTAAAGAATTAATGAGGTTTGTACTGTGACAGTTGATTATAATAATAATAGCTAATTACATATTTCTTAAATTGCGATAGTTTCAATTCCATTGGCTTAGTTTCAGTTGGAAGCTCATTCCAGAGACCAACTGTTCTTGGGAGGAAGGTGGCTCTGTAATGGGTTTGCCTGTGGTGTTGAGGCTGAGTATAGTTACTGTCAAAGTTCCTTGTGTTGTAAGAGGATGCAGATGGTACAGCAGCAGGTGCTGTTTGAAGTCGGTATCAGTTAAGTTGTTTCTTATCTTGTATAGAAGAATAAGGTCAGTGATGTTCCTTCTATGCTCCAATGGTTGGAGCTCAAGTACGTGGAGTCTTTCAATGTAGCACATGTCTTCTGGATAATTCAGAATAAACTTTGTTGCCCTACGTTGAATATCTTCAATTAGCTTGATGTATTTCACAGTGTATGGTGACCATACACTGGAGGCGTACTCAAGCTGCGGTCTTACCAGCGAGCAATATAAAGTCTTCCTTGTTGCCACCTCTTTAATGTGTCTTCCACAAGTTCTCCTCACCAATCCTAGGATCTTGTTCGCCTTCGCACACCTATCCTCGATGTGCTTGTTCCATGTTAGGTCACTTGACACAGTAACACCAAGGTCTTTTGTTTCAGTTGCATATTCAAGGACCTGATTACCAAGATGGTACTGGTAATTAACAGTTTGGGTTCTTTTCTTAGATATGTTGACAACTTTGCATTTGGAAGCGTTGAATCAACACTCCAGCAATAAATACAATCAATGTCATCTTGAACGGATGGTTCAGATTTGATAACTTTGTCCAACTTCGAGTCATCAGCAAAGAGGGCAAGTTTGGAGTCACCTTGTACATAATCCGCCATATCATTGACATGGATAAGAAAGAGCAGTGGTCCAAGTATGGAGCCTTGAGGAACACCAGATGATGCGGGTAGCCAATCAGAATAAGCACCATCCAAGACGACACGCTGCTGTCTATCACACAAATAGCTCTTGAACCATTGAAGGAGAGATCCTGAGATCCCACATGACTGCAGTTTGGATAACAGCAATTGAAGTGATACCCTATCAAATGCCTTTGATAGATCGAGATGAACCACGTCAACTTCATTACCACTGGCTATACTTTCCATAAGATCATGGTAGACTAATTATTTGCGTCGCTGTTGATTTCCTCTTTTGGAATCCATGTTGTAGGTGGTACAGATAAGACGACAAATGATCAAAGACACACCGTTCTAGCATTTTGGAAATGATACTCAGCAAAGAGATCGGTCTGTAATTAGCAGCGATAGATGAAACATCTCGTTTATAAATAGGTGTTACGTTGGCACATTTCCATTTATTAGGAACTGTTCCTAAAGATAGAGACAAATTGAACAGTCGACACAACGATGGTGCACCAGCTTGAGCCATGTTCTTTAAAATCATCCCAGGGATTTCATCAGCTCCACTTGCTTTCTTTGGATCCAACAAGTATAGAACTTTCATCACACCATCAGAAGTGAGCTGGATACTTGGCAAGTAAGAAGTCAATGTTACAGTTGGAGTATTGTCAGTACTTGGAGGTGTTGTATCATAAGTAGTAAATACTGAGTGGAAGAATGAATTTGGCAAATTAGCTTTGTCAACACTGTTGTTTGACCATCACGTAGATACGTGGGACTAGTACGCTGTGTCATGGATGATTTGACGAGTGACCAGAAATGCTTGGGGTTCTCAAACAAGGAGTCTCTGAGCTTGGAGGCATGATCTTTTTTTTTTTTTTTTGCAAGCCAGCTTCTGTTTGGTTTTTCATCAAAGGTCTTTAAATTTGGACCAGTCATTTGGGCAGCCACTTCTTATTGTTTTTTTCCTTTGTGCATTTTTCTAATTAGAGACAAAAGTTCCTGGTCTAACCACGAATGACCATAATTTCGCACATGCACTTTAGGGATATACAGTACGTTTTTCAACAATAGATAAAAACAGATCACACCAACTGGACAATAATGCATCAACGTCGTTGTTCACGAAAACCGCGTCCCAGGAAGTGTGAGAGAGCTCTGTACTTGCTCTCCCAATATGATACTTGGTGACTGGCCTCCAAACCCGATTCCTCCCTGCTTGGCCCCCTGATACGTTTCTTGGTGCTTGGCCCCCTAATCGGCTCCCTGATTGTTTTTCACTCCTAATTCTTTCTTCCTTTACTCTCTCTATCCAGTATGTCATTAGTTTACCCCTCTTTCGCTCCCTGAGTTTCTGTCCTTACCCGGTCTCTCACTCTCTCTCTGTCAGGGGTGATGGCTGGTGGATCCACTACGATCCATTTCTCCGTGACAGACTGAAGCTGGACTCCACCCAGCGGCTCCCGAATCCTCACTCTCACCTCCAGCTTCCCTCCTGTCGCCTTCCTGCCATCCAGCACCTTACACACACACACACACACTTTTGCTCAACACCTCACGTGTTTACCTCACATTTCTGTATGGACGTGATGTACAGATACGATGAAGATTCTGATGAGTGATATTTTATGAGGGTAAAACATGAGAAACATGAGTGTGTGTAGACGAGTGTGTGTGTAAATATATACATGTACACACAGAACTCACCTCTATAATCTCTCGGATCTCACACTGATTCTCCAGTGCTTCAAGTTTCAGCTGAGCATTTCCCACCACCTTATCATTTTTGAAGAGGCCACTGAACCCGTATGTGCACAACACAGACACACACATTATAAGGGTTGTAACAGATGGTGTGATTTTTCTCCATAAATTCAGCTGTATTCTGTGAGCTCATGCTTTTTTTAACTGCATTTTAAAACAAAGTTTATTGGATGACAGAAGTAAAATAAAACCTCACCCTTTGTGGATGACTTCGAACTTGATGCCTTTGGTCTGCACCACTCTCTTAAAGCCTCGATGTGTTCGGTTGATGTGCAACTTAAACTGCGCTCTGAACTCTATCATTCACAGAGGAAAAGGGGGAGGGGGGGAAGAGAGAGAAACCATTCTAACCATCTCAACACCTACTCACAAATCTGGGGGTTTGAGGTTAAAGCAAAACAACTTTGGACACACAAGAAGTCTCAACATAATGGACAGCTGTGATTGGCCAGCATCACTGACTGACAGGATGTTTAGAGCTGCTGCACAACCACCATTTTTTAATATTGTAACATCATCCAGGAGATGATGGGTGGCTCAAAACTGATCATAGGTGTGAATGGTTGTGTGCCTCTGTGTGTTGCCCTGTGATGACCTGGCGACTTGTCCAGGGTGTACCCCACCTCTCACCCATAGTCAGCTGGGATAGGATCCAGCTCACCTGTGACCCTGTAGAACAGGATAAGTGGCTACAGATAATGGATGGATGGAGATAATGAGACCATGATTATAGGGCTTGCCTCCATGTTTGTCAGCCAAAACAGTGACATGGAGAATAAATACAAGATACGAAGTAGTGAGAGCAGAGAATCATTTAGATTTTTCACTTTAGAACATTATAATGCAACATGGAGCTCATCTCTGTTCAAACCAACACAAGAGCTGAACAGTCATCGGTCACTTACTAGTGGGAACACGGTGTTAAGGGGTGTGTGTGTGTGTGTACCTGGGCAGTTGGTGCTTTTGACAGTGTTGGTTTTGTCTCTTTGAGCTTCTTCCTACACAGAAAAAAAAGAGACTATTTTGTCAGAGAGAGAGACAGACAGACAGACAGGAGCGAGAGACAGAGAGACAGGAGTGAGAGAACAGGGGAGCGAGAGACACAGAGAGGGGGACAGAGAGAGGGGAGCAAGAGAGAGAGAGACAGACAGACAGACAGGAGCGAGAAAGAGAACAGGGGAGCGAGAGACAGAGAGGGGAGCAAGAGACAGAGAGAGAGACAGACAGACAGAAGCGAGAGACACAGAGAGGGGGACAGAGAGAGAGACATAGACAGAGACTTTTTTTTTTTTTACCGAACTAGGGAAAGGGAACTCAAAGCGCACACTAGCGTCCAAATCACTGGCTGAAAATCCTGCAGAGAGAGAGAGAGAGACTGAGAAAATGGCAGAATGATCCAAGTACAAGTAAGAAGGAACTCATTTCCCTTCACAGCACACACCTGGAGTGGGTAGGTTGATTCCTTTTACGATTGACAGCTCCATCTCACTGGCAGTCAAATTGGGGAAAATCCTACAGAAAGACAGACACAATTCAGCCCAGGTCGTCTTCTCATAGTGTGTGTGTGTGTGTGTGTGTGTGTGTGAGAGAGAGAGAGAGAGAGAGATAAGCACTAGAGCTTCATGTATTGTGAGTGCTGTTAGTGCAGAGACGTACTTCATTACACTCAGCCCTGTTTAAACTATGTTGTTGCATGATGTTTTCTGTCAAGTATAATACCAAGTGTGTAATAATTATGATATAAACTCTTTTCTCTCTTAACTTACTCGAGTACGTGCCTCAAAATCTGCATCCAGTCTATAAGGACAAAGTGGTTCCAGTGGTCGAGATCACCACCCCTAACCAGCCTGAGGTAGAGTAAGTAGTGTGTGTGTGTGTGTGTGTGTGTGTTTACTTGACGGTGTTGACCGTGCGTTCCTCTGTGTGGTGACCTGGAACTGGACAGCCTTTAGCATGAGCTTTCTTCAGCAGCTCAATATAACTCATACACTCCTCTGCCAGCTTCTCAAATCTGCAAGCAAACACACACAGAGCAATATTTCTCATTTCATGCTGTACTACGAGTTGTAAGCGTTATATATTAAACATCCAGCCCAGCTGAACCCACTGATCAGAAAACTGCGTTAGTGGGTGTGGTCTAATATTCTAATAAACAGCCCTTTGCCTGAGAGCTCTCATCTGCTACACTCCTCCCTCAGCCTCCTCACTAAACAAACAAAACCCAGCTGATTCTACAGTATACACTACATTTCAATGACAAGTCAAATGATCTCAAATTACACAAGTCCACTTGCTGTAAACGCACTTATTAGCTTCATCAGGTCACGTCTCCGCTAATGGATTACATTCAGAAATACTTTATTTTTTTAAACAATTCCATTAATAAGACCAAACTGTAAATCTTTGTCCAAGTACATACAGCTACACAGACACACTGATTCAAGTTCCTGAACTGACCAATCAGAATCAAGTATTCCACACTGGAAGGATTTCGTTTTGGATGAACTCCTACCTCACGGTCTCGGCCATGTTGCCCATTTGAGTGAACTGCTGCGAGTAGCTCAGACATTTCTGCACAATGAGAGAGAGAGAGAACAGTGATTAGTGAACACGCTGACTGTTTAAGACGAACTAACACGTCCACATTTCACATCTACACTGCCAAATTTTTCAGTACCACAAGTTCTAGTTGTGTGTTTTTTTCAGTATTCGGTACTCAAAATCAGCACCAGCAGGAACTAACTGTGTACTCGATTTAAGGTTGTAACTCAATTTCTATCCTTAGACCAAGAAGAAGAAAAAAAAAAATCCCACTGAACTCTTATTGGGAAACTCAGGACGGTCTCCTCGACCCCACGTTCAGCAAATGACGTCGTAACAATATGGCATCAAGAGCAGTAACACTATAGTACACACAGGAATCATCTTTAAATCAATCAACATCCAGACGTCTTCACTTGTTAACTCTTTGTAGCTCGAATGTCAAAAAGGACAATTTCTTAACATCACGCTTCTGAGCTAAATCAAACGCGACATATTGCTTTTAAGAGGCGGTGGCTAGCATTACTGTTATTATTTGCTAATGGGTTATACTGTTTGCGGCATTAAATTGCAACACCGTCTTTTTTTTATTTCGCAACTGGCACTGCAAAAGTTTTACGCATCCTTTTTTAGTCCAAATTTCTAATTTTATGACTTCTACATTATCGAGTCAGTACAAAAACATTTTAGATTCCAAACACCAGCTTTGCAGCACAAAATTAAACGTTTGCACGTCAGTCAAGAAAGCAGCAGAATAACATCGACAGTTTTCAGACATAAAACATAATGAAGGCCACTGGGTTTTGCTGCAGAAATAAGGAGCGACTGCGACAAAGTGTCCAGAAGAACCGAGGATGGTTCTGTAAGATGTTCAGTAAAACCTAAAGCTCATTTCATGATAAAACAGAACACAATGACTTTTTTTTTAAAGCAAAATATAAAAATTATTGAATTTTATTCCTGTTTACTGCTGTTTACAGTATCTTTCCATGTAGAAGCATTTAATTTAATTATATTTGAAGCCATTATTTCTCTAAGACTTTTGCACAGAACCGTATTTACATTTAATTTCCTAAAAACTCTAAAGACACACGACATGAGCGAACAAATACTTGTATTCCTCGTCATGCAGTGCCTTTTTCTTTCTGTCAATCAGATAAAATACAGAAAATCATTTTTATTTCTTTGTAATGCGTCTTTTTTTTTTAAATCCTGGTCATTATTACGACTCCTCAACGTTGAACATCGCTGCTCTTTGCTGATTTTACTGTAATCATTTCCAGTCGCTTGGTGGAAAATGACCTGAAGCCCGAGAATTCCACCGGTTCCCGATTCTGAATGTGCAGCGCAAACTTCAATTAACCTGACTTAGGTGTGACTACCACAAGTTTCACAATAATAACATGCTCTAACAACACAGACAGGTTTTATATATTTTAGTAACAGGATTATGAAACGGCAGGCTTATTAGATAACGCAGGAGATTAGATTAGACTGCAGTCTTTAACGTGTAATGTGAGTGTAATAAGCATGTAACAGGCACGTAGGTGTTGGTGAGGATGTGCTGACCTCATGCTGCTGCCTGAGGCGATCCATGAGCTGAGCGTACTGCTGGGATGAGCGGGAAGAGCGAGCATGAGGGAGAGCGTAGTCGTCTTCATTCGCTGGGACACTGGGCACCTAGAGAGAGAGAGGAGAGAGAGGCAGGTCAAGGTCAATGAAACAAATTGGTGAACAAATTTGCAAGTCAATAAAGAGTTGTTTGAGGTCCAACACAATAACGCAGTCTCGATTTTTTCCACTGTCAGATTCCCAGGACTTTACCACACCATGGAATCATCTCTGGTGCACGCTGGTCTAGCTGTATATTATATACAGGGCACCACTACTACAATTATAATGATAGTATTGTGAAAACACACACACACACCTTGCTGATATCAACAGGAAGGCCTCCTTTGGCTGCAGTGATCATGGGGTCGAGTCCCTTGGCGTTGCGAAAGTGCTGCGCTGCTCCCTGAACGTCCTTCATCTGCTTCGAGCGCAGGGCCGCTTTAACAAACTGCTGCCTGCGACGGAGCAGGAAGTCCAGCTGCTGCTGAGCTACACACACACACACACACACGTTATCAGTTTTATATTCATGTAATTTGTCCCTTTTTTAGTGGCATTACAATCCTATTCCAACAATTAATGTTGTTTTTGCCCATTTTATAGTGGTGATGCTGTCGCTCTACTCCAACAATTACGGTATTTTTGTCCATTTTTTATTGATGCTCCAGTTCTGCTCCAACAGTTATAGTATTTCCCCCCCCCTTTTTTTTTTTTAAAGTGGTGTTACAGTCATACTCCGACAATTACAGTATTTTTGTCCATTTTTTGCTGCATTATAGTTCTGCAACAATTACGGTATTTTTGCCCATTTTTTCAGGGGTGTTATGTTATATTCCAACAATTACAGTATTTTTTCCCATTTTATAGTGGTGCCCCAGTCCTACTCCAACAATTGCAGTAGTTTTGTTCATTTTATACTGGTGCTACAGTTCTACTCCAGCAATTATAGTATTTTGCCAATTTTTTTTTTTCCCCCAGTAGTGCTCCAGTCCTACTCCAACAATTACGGTATTTTTGTCCAATTTTTGATTTTTTTTTTTTTTTAGTGGTGCTACAGTTCTACTCCAGCAATTATGGAATTTTCCCATTTTATAGTGGTGCTACAATTCTACTCCAACAATTACGGCATTTTGCCCATTTTTTTTCAGTAGTGCTCCAGTCCTACTCCAGCAATTACAGTATTTTTGTCCATTTTATAGCGTGTTACAGTTCTACAACATTTTTTTAGGTGGTGCTACAGTTCTGCTTCTACAATTACAGTAGTTTTGTCCATTTTATACTGGTGCTACAGTTCTACTCCAACAATTACGGTATTTTTGTCCCTTTTTTATTTTAGTGGTGTTACAGTTCTACTCCAACAATTATGGTATTTTTCCCCATTTTATAGTGGTGTTACAATTCTACTCCAACAATTACGGCATTTTGCCAATTTTTTTTTTTAGTGGTGCTCCAGTCCTACTCCAGCAATTACAGTATTTTTATCCATTTTATAGTGTGTTACAGTTCTACAACATTTTTTTTAGTGGTGCTACAGTCCTACTTCAACAATTATGGTATTTTTGTCCATTTGACAACCTATGGATGCTACAGTCCATGCAGGCATCGATGATAAAGGGAAAACCCACGTATGAGGAGATCATACCCCTTATTGTGACTGCGGCTAAACCCACCCCTACACAGCAAGAACCAATCAGAAAAGAGGAAAAGCCTGCACCGGTTTACAAACCACCACCAAAGTCCAGTGAGAAGTTGTTGCACGATGCACAGCCTGTAGCCCCGCCCAAACTTCGGCTCCTGCAGCCACCCAATCAGAGAACACTGGCTGTAATGCCAGATACACCAGCCATTTCAAAATGGTAAACAGCAGTAATTTTATTGTTTTTAAGAAAGCTACTCCAGAAATTATGGTAAATTTGTCCACTTGTTATTTCTTAAATTATCACAACTTCATCCATCTGTTTGCACTTCTACAGTCCTACTCCAGCAGTTATGGTGATTTTCCATTTGTTAGCATTTTTAAAGTGCTACTCCAACATTTATGGTAATCCTGCCCATTTGCTCACACATTTAGAGTGCTACGAAAGAAATTACTGTTTCATACAGTCATTGCTACTCCATTGCTTCAATTACAGTAAATGTACCCATTTGTTAGTGCATTTACAGTTCTCATGCTGCTTCAGCAGTTTGTCATCAATATATAAAGCTAACTTGTAAGCTGGAACTCAGCTATTTAAAGTGAGTGATGTGGTTTAAGCACATTAAGACATTGTTCTACAATGGCCTCCTGATAATGATGAAATTACTGAGTCCAGCTCAGGAAACAGTACGGCAACACCAACAGGATAAACACTAACTACACTACATGACTAGGGGACGCTGTAGAGGCCGTACAGTATGGTTGCTCTATCAATGAGGCTAATACAGCAAAGTGAAGAACATACTGAACCTCTGTCCAGTTCTCTCTCTCTCTCTCTCTCACACATACACACCTACCTTTAGGCCCCATTTTGGGGGTGTCTGTGGAGGCCGTGGGGGTCACTGCAGGGGATGAAGACTGTGAGGGGGCGGTGGCTCGAGCTTTCTGAGCAGCAGGACGCACCGCTGGCTAAACAACACAACGGAAAACATACAAAAACAACCCAAACCCAGGATCAGTATAAAGAGGATGGTTTAAGCTAATTTATAACCTCCAGGCAAGACAACTTAATTTATAGAGCACTTTTCACATCTCGTTTAAACGGCTATAAAAGGTAAGCAGAAAAAATACAGACAATGTTTAAAAAAACAAACAAACATAATTTAGCTAAATTAATAGCAACTCGACACCTTCCTGATCACGGTAACGTGTCAGAGTGAATCTTAATAACAATCCTTCTCTCTTAATGTCCTTTTTGGTACGTTACCTTTGCCATTTCCTTTTGTGGCCCATCGTCGTCGTCATCATCCCCTGCGTCTGCATCCTGATTGGCCAGTTTCATGGCTGTTTCCAGGACACCCAGGAAGTTTTGCTCTGCATTTTCGGCGCCCTGTAGAGGAGGACAACCTGAGAAAGGGGAATAAAATGCTACCATAAACACACTTGGGCACATATGGACATGCTTGGACACACATCAGGTGTGCATGTTATACCTGGTGGTACTGGTAGCTCTGCTAGATTGACAGGTCGTCCTGCTTTGTGTGCCTTAATGGCATCTTGATATTGCTAAGCACGTACACAAAAACAGAACAAATATTATTGTGCATATAATCCTGGACAGATTCATCCAAGTATTAGTTTGAATATAGTAAAGGGGCAAAGAAGGTGTGGTCTGTGTGTGCGTCAGTCCTAGTGGAGGAGGTGTAGCCTCTGTACCTTAGCAATACGCTGGTGCATGCGAGCTTTCCGCTCATCTCCTTTGCTTTTGGCGCTCTCGGCTGCACTCTTGTATTTGTCCATGCGCTGCTGCAGGGCCTCGGCCAGGTTACGGGGAGCAGGAAGGGCTACACACACACACACACACACACACACACACACACACACACACACACACACACACACACACACACACACACACA
>JAODVO010000010.1:37867047-37878161 GCA_025400055.1 Notarius lentiginosus
CCCACACCAGCCCGCCGCCGTTCCCCATGGGCGACTCCAGAGAAATGGAGAGTCCAGCCCCTCTCGAGGAGCTGGGTTCCAGAGCCCAAGCTGTGCGTGGAGGTGAGCCCGACTATCTCTAGCCGGTACCTCTCAACCTCCCGCACAAGCTCAGGTTCTTTCCCCCCCAGTGAAGTGACATTCCATGTCCCTTCACTTTTGCTTTTGCTGACTCAGTGATACATTAAAAATATAATGAAAACTTGGACTCGGTTGTCTTGCACATGACTTCAGTAAGATTCCACTTATTTTATCAGGTCCAGGACTTTTATTTGTTTTGAGAGAGAGGAGACACTTTTCCACTTTTTTTGTTCTCGTACTAAGTGTTGGTCATCTTTAAGATTATCTCTCAAACTCTTAACTTGTGACACATGATTAAAATCTCCCAACATGAAATGTGGTGCTTCAGGTGCCATTGACTGTAGTTTCTGCACTACCTCAAAAACATTGCTTATTGCAAAAGACGGGTTTGCTTTAGGGGGAATATACACAGTTGTGATGAATATCTGGGGAAATTCACGGGGCAGGTAGAATGGGCGGAGCGACACTGACAGGAGTTCCACGTCAGGCGAACAGAGGCTTTCCCTCACTGTCACAGAGTTGCAGTAGTGCTTGTTGACGTACATGCACACACACCCTCCCCGAGATTTCCCTGTGATGTCCGCATTCCGATCCTGACGGAATGGGACTCCAAATCCATTGATAGAGAGATCAGTATCCGAGTCCTGCTCTGTAAACCAGGACTCCATGAAGGCCATGACGCAGCAGTCCCTGTAGTCACGGAGGAAACGAACATTTCCTTGAAGCTCATCCAATTTATTCTGCAAAGACTGTGCATTCCCCAGGATCAGGAGGGCAGGGGAAGACGAGCAAGCTGCCGCTTCTTCAGGCGCAGCCTGACCCCTCCCCTTTTACCCCACTTCCGTATTTTAATTCCCCTCTTATAATTACTGCCAAATTGACAATTGAATTGACAATGTGAATGTCAATTCACATTGACATCTTGTCGGATCTCATCTGGTAACTCTGTCAGATGAAAGTCTGAAACTGACTCAGCAATTCGGATCCGTGTGGTCCACTGCAGCAAAAAATCCCGAGTATATTGTATCCTTGGACCAGGAAGTGCAACCCCGCCGACCCCCAGCGACAGGTTGCTCAAAGTCCACAAAGTCCATAATGCAACGAAGATAAACAGATTCATCCCAGCAGATAAATCGGGAAAATGCCTAGAAGCACTTGCACGTGACAATCGAAGCATAGAGACAAAAGAAACCATTCATAAGATCACTTACAACATAAAACATAGGACACCGAAATAACCCTCTGCCAGTCACAGCGTGCGCATGCGCCCTCCATACTGAAGATATCTTCATGAAACTTTGTATGCATATCAAGCAACATGTGGACTGCTGCCTTTTGCTATTGTGGATTTTTTTTTAAATATTTTTCAAATTTTTACATAAAAAATTGTTTTTGACTTAGTTTGTAAGAGTTTTTGTTCGTTTCCAGAGCATATATCCAAAACTATTCATGATACGGATTTGAAACTAGGTATACATGTTATATGTTATGATACAGGTGATGTAGATGTGCCTTTTCAAATTAAGAAATCTGAGAAATTTACATTTTTAGCTCAGCTGGACCAAAGGTCCGGTGGGTTTAGGCCATGGGCTGCTGAGGTCAGTGTAAAGAGGTCACGTTGGTTTCCTGCAGCAGAACTTGAAAAAAGTGAAAAATAATATCTTGAAACTTGGTATATAGTTTGTATATAGGGCGGGGGATATAGATGACTCTGTCTTCTTGTAGTCTTGTGATCTGTTATCACCCAAATGAGGATGGGTTCCCTTTGAGTCTGGTTCCCCTGAAGGTTTCTTCCTCATAGTCTCTGAGGGAGTTTTTCTTCACCACTGTCAGCTCAGGTTCGATCATCAGGGATACATTTATTAGGGATACAATTAGTTCATCGGTTTAAAGTCTTTTTTCTGTAAAGCTGCTTTGCAACAATGTCTGTTGTTAAAAATGAGATATAAATAAACTGATTTAATTGATTTGTCAAAGCGGGGCCTTTTCAGTGATGCACACAAACACAACTGCATGTCGGGCACACAAGCCGAAACTGTGGTGTATTATTAGCAGGGAACCATCAGTCTGGGCATTTATTTCTTTTATTTTTTCCTGTGGGGAAGAGCATTTTCTGAATGCAGGGAATATGTAGAAAAAACGAAGGATCTTACTAAAGTGGCAAAATGTGGGTTGGTATTAAATAGTCTGCAGTTTAGCCCCTGGGACACAATCCACGATGAAGGGTGTTCTCATAATTCTCAGAATGACTGGTCTTGCAAGTACAATAATAATTTTCTGTCTTTAATGTACTAAGATTGCAAACTGCCAACAACTTAACAGAGGAAGCAGCCACACACCTGCACACTCACTTGACTGTTCCATTATGTGTTCTCTGGAGGTTAGGAAGGACTCTTGCTTGGCTTCTGAAGAATCCGACTTGGAAGGACCCGTCCTACCAAGGAAACATCCTTGACTTTGAGAAACACCCACTGTTTTGCTTGTTATTGAGTGAAGATGGCATTTTGTACACCATGACAGTGATGACCACTATTTTCATATGAAGATGTGACTTTGTTCAGACTAACGCTGTGTGTGTGTCCTGACTCATAGACCTGGTAGAATCCAAGAGCATTGCGAAATCCATGCAAGTGGCTCAGCGAGCGAGCCGGATTCCCCACTTCCACACTACAGTTAGGAACATAAAATCAGGAAGGAAACATACTGTAGTGGGATGCAACATCACTCCCTGTTACAGATGGGAGTCCAGGAATTAAATAAATACAATAAAAACAAACCGTTTTTAATTGTAGGTGTTGGATTTAAAACTGCATGGATGTGACAGAAGCCAAACCCATGCATGCAGGTCATTCTCAGTTAAAAGGGATTAATGATCCAAAAGTGGAGTCTGGTCCATTAACACAAGAACTTATTGCCTTGTTTGTGTTCAGCAAACAAGCAAGTTATTAAAACCAAGAAGTTCACTCAAAAGAAGTGGATATAGAAACCGCTCAATGGGATTAGATCCTTACACACTGAGGAAGAAGGATTTTTCCGACGAGTTGGAAAATTATCCATCCGTTGAGTTCCCCGACATCTCAAACTACCTGGTGGTGCAGACATCGTTCTACACGGTCACACAGATGGAAACCTGGAAGAGCCTGGAGGAGAACAACTTTTTATATGTGGCTGGGTTAAAGATCTGGGGATCAGGACACTACATGATAAATCCTGTATCGTTTTTGCCCAGGTAAGGAGGAATTTCTGGGTTTTGTATGTGTATTCACAATGGTTGCTTGGATGCTACAAGTTTTAGACTCCGGTGAAAACAAACCACAGCCCCTCGATTCTCAATCCTCCCTGCTCTTCTCTTCCAAGTAACTCATTCACAAAGGTCCACAGAAACACCTTTAAAGACCTGGATATTACGGAAATTAGTTTACAATATGGTGACGATGATCAAACAGTAAACAAAAACACATCTGAGGACTGAAGCATCTCCTGAACTTCAAAACATCACGATATAATGGAAAATGGTGAGAAAAGTGATTTGCAAAACCAAACCAAATAAATCCGAGGAATTACAAACCTTTCACAAAGTGATCACTGTAAACTCGAGTGTTCTTCGACTCGGCTCCATTTGATCGCAGTGAAAGTTTCAAGAGCCATCTTTCTCATCATGTCTTTTGGTAAAATCCTTTGCACTTTCACCCTTTTTTTATAACTTTATGGGAAACTTTTATCAGTTTTATGGTTTGTTCAATTTGAGCAGCCCAAAACAACACAAGCGTAGGGGATTTTAATGACTGACAAAGCACCCCAGTGATAGTAACACTTTGTGAACAGTGAGTTTTGCTGACGGTCACTTCATTTCTTGCAGATCTAATGAGGCAGATGTGACATCGGATGCAACCCAGAAATTGTACCCGAGTAAAAATGAGCTTCCACTTTAAAAAAAAATAAAAATTGCAGCCCAGTAGATGGCACTTCACAGCCCACTAATGGGCCACAGCCCAGTGGCTGAGAAACACTCATGTTAATCATACGTTTCATACACCAGGGCTATCTGCTCTCAGCTGTACTCAATAGAAAATACAAAACTCACATTTTGTGCTGAACAGCAAGAACAACAGAGACGATGTGACAGGCGCCTGCACTGATAAAGCAGTAGCCCTGATCTTTAAACAGATAAAGTGACGATCCTGACTGTTGTTCAGCTAATAGACAGATACAAAACTCTTCAAAGTCAGTTCTACAGTGAATATAAGTAGAGTTAATGTTCCCATGTGCAGGTCACTTGAACACAGACGTTTCCTCATGCAGTCAGTGAACCCGAACCTCCTCTGTGTGCTTTTGAAGATAAGCAGGAAGTCCAGCAGCCCTGAGAACTTCACTACTTTAAAACACTGGAAGCGATCGATAAAAGTTCTGAACTAAATGTCCATCAGTGCAAAGCTTTAATGTGACCCTGATACTGCTGATTATTTCAAAGTGCTTTTACTCACCGATAATCAGGCAGAAGGTGAAGATGAGGAGGATCTTCATTCTCAGTCCAGACTCACAAACTCCTGCTCAGAAAATAAACATAAAAATGTTATCTCACGCTCCCTCACTGTCTCTGTCTCGGGGCCTGTACAGTGTCTTTTTGTGTGGCATGAGTAGAAAGCAGCATCGTGTCCACTTCCACTTTTGAGCTGATGACGAAAAACCACTCAGGAAGTGCATGTGTGAAATGTTCAGTACAGTTGCCATAGTAACAGCATGCCCCTCATACTAAGCTAATAAGCAGTGGACTTATGCACTGCAATGTCAACTGTAACACCATCTCTTTATTTCACTCAGTCTGTGGTGTTACAGTACATTACAGGTATTTAGCAGATGCTGTTAGACAGAGTGATATACAACAAAGGGTTACATGACACAGTGCTCCTGGAGCAGAGAGGGTTAAGGGCCTCGCTCAAGGGCCCAACAGTGGTAGGTTGTTAGTGCTGGGGCTGCAACCAATGACCTTCAATCAGTTACCCAGATCCTTATCTGTTGAGCCACCTAAGTGACTACCCACAGTACTCTGTGGTTGTTTGTTGGCTTGTGTTTTTGCTTCTGTAAAATGTAATAACATTTAATATTAGTGTTCTACATATGAGATTTGTTTTTATTTGAGATAATTCAATGTTCTACAGGATTAACTGGAGGGTTAGTGAGGCAAAATGTATCACCATATTCCTGACGTGAACGGCTTCCTTTCACTGTTTAATAATCTTTGACAGAAGGCCCCTACTGCCCTCTAGAGGACAAGGTGTGAAACAGGGACAGCTCATGGTTGAACTCTGCACAATACAAACATAGTTCATGAGGGGCAGAAAGAAGAAGATTTTGACAGGATTGTAGATGCTTGTGATGATACTCTGAGAAAAAAAAACCTTCACGTACTCATATTTTCTAAAGTTCTGAGTTCAGCAGCCGATGTCCTTTACATATAACTGTTGTAAAACCAGGACACGAGAGAGATGGTTTAGGCCATGGAGAGGAGGCTATAGATGAATCTGGCAACTGATTTGTGTGTTCCACCATCTTGTCCCAGTGCCATTACTCCAGTGACAAGTCGGAGTGACTCGCATGTCTGCTGCTGACAGTGACATTAGTATGGGTAGTTGAATTGAAGACATTAGGCAGAGGCCACAAGTGACTGATGAAGGTATCTTATATGGATGGTGGATGGTGTTATTCAAACTTTCTATATTAATTAGACATTGGTTATGTCAATAGCCAGAAATAGATAATGGAGAAATAGAGAAACGATGGACCACTCGATTATCCACTACATTTCAAGTATTAAAGTGTAATATACTGTACTAACCTCACTGTACTAGCTAACTAGCATAATCATTCACAAGTCATATTTAACATTTACAGAGAAGTTCAATGATTATTTTTTTTAAATTATGAATTTTATTTTTATAGGAATTCAAAATAATTACAAAAATATATATTTCTTGTGGTGGCACGGTGGTGTAGTGGTTAGCACTGTTGCCTCACAGCAAGAAGGTTCTGGGTTTGAGCCCAGTGGCTGACAAGGGCATTTCTGTGTGGAGTTTGCATGTTCTCCCCGTGTCTGCGTGGGTTTCTTCTGGGTGCTCCAGTTTTCCCCCCAAAGTCCAAAGACATGCAGGTTAGGATAATTGGTGGCTCTAAATTGACTGTAGTTGTGAATGTGAGTGGTTGTTTGTCTCTATGTATCAGCCCTGTGATGACCTGGTGACTTGTCCAGGGTGAACCTCGCCTCTCACCCATAGTCAGCTGGGATAGGATCCAGCTTGCCTACGACCCTGTAGAACAGGATAAGCAGCTACAGATAATGGATGGATGGATATTTCTTGCATGTGGTGGCACAGTAGCGTAGTGGTTAGCACTGTTGCCTCACAGCAAGAAGGTTCTGGGTTTGAGCCCAGTGGCCGATGAGGACCTTTTTGTGTGGAGTTTGCATGTTCTCCCCGTGTCTGAGTGGGTTTCTTCTGGGTACTCTGGTTTCCCCCAAAGTCCAAAGACATGCAGATTAGGTTAATTGGTGGCTCTAAATTGACCATAGTGGTGAATGTGAGTGTGAATCATTGTGTGTCTCTGTGTGTCAGCCCTGTGATGATCTGGTGACTTGTCCAGGGTATACCTCGCCTCTCACCCATGGTCAGCTGGGATAGGCTCCAGCTTGCCTGTGACCCTGCACAGGATAAGCAGTTAATGGATAGATACAGTATTTTTTAAACAAACCACAAATGATAAGGTTTAAAATAAAAAATTATTTCATGTACAACATCCTTGCTTGCAGAGTTGGCATCAGACGTTGGTAGATTTATCAGAAATGATTTCCAGTTGAAGAAACAGACAGCTGAAGTAACAGAGTTTCATTCAGAAACAGAAAAAGCTAACAGTAATAGAGGAATCCACAGGCCAGACAAATGTCTGTTGGGGAAACTATAAACATTGTGACAGTTTGCTTTGGATTAAGTTCAGTCCACTTGGATGGTGAACAGTCGTATCAGAACATAACCTGGTAGACTGACTCTGGTTATGAGTGAAGGTCAGATCCTGGCAGGCTGACTCTGATTGGTTATGAGTGAAGGTCAGATCCTGGTAGTCTGAGTCTGATTGGTTACGAGTGAAGGTCAGATCCTGGTAGTCTGAGTCTGATTGGTTACGAGTGAAGGTCAGATCCTGGTAGACTAAGTCTGATTGCCTGGTAGTTGGATCGAGACTCTGATAGATAGATTCAGGTTTGGCATTTTCTCTTGCTTGGAGATGAAGTACATATTGGTCATTTTCATGATCGCCATTTGTCTGAAATCGAAAATCAAATCATTAAACTGTTTGTAAGTAAAGTGTTTGTGAAAGTAATACCTGAATCAGATCATTGGCCTGTACCTCTCTGGGAGATTGTGTCATTGTTTCAGAGCCTGAAGAGAGATGAGAAGGTCATCAATGTTTAATATAAAGTAAATATACAATGCAAATGGAGTTTTGGGACAGTGATGAGTTTCACACGTTTGATTGCGTACTTCAGCATATTGGGTTTGAAATGAAGCCCTGACATTATCAGAAAGACCATCAGCTTTAATTTGCAGGTGTGTACAGCTGTACTGGGTGAACCTTTAAATGGTGAATACTTCTCATAATAAGTATAAAAAGAAGGAGTAATACTTCTTCATTTGACGGAAAATCAGTACTTGGCCCAATGTGTGTCATTGTCTCAGTTTATAAAGGTATAATCTGTATTAGGGCAGTGGGCATGCACTGTCCTTGACTGCCATGCAATGGAGTAGTAAGATGTCTCCTTCCCTCTACTAGTTTGGGCTGGTGCCTTGAGCAAGCACGAGCAACCCATCATTTCCCCAGTCAAGGTTATGACCAAAGACGGGAATTGGCAGACTGCGTGGAGGAGACCACCACCTGGTGGTTCAATGGGCGGGAAGATGGACCCAGCAAAGCTTTTGTGGAGAGCGATCAGGGCACAGTACAACACATACAACACTTTTGGCCATCCATGCATTCTGACCTCGCTCCAGCCGTGCAGATTCTGTCTTGCCCCTGGACCCAGTTAGGTCGGGATGAGAGCATGAGGCTGATAGCTGTGCCACTCTCCCTCACTCGAATATAAGTGATGCACAAGTCATGATTTCAAATTCAAGTCCGGTGGCAATGAGCATGTGGTGAAGCAGCAGGTGTGGAGACACTGGAAGCTGTGGTCATGAACCTGCACACAGGTAGCCCAGGGCATAGGGTCGCTCTCTGCTGGAACAAAGCTCACCTCAATGGCAGAAGGGGCTAGAAAAATGCCCCAAACATAGCCTGATACACCTCACCCTGGCCAGCACACCATGGCTGGTGGGGATCCCACTTAGCAGTCAAAATACAACAAGTCAAAGACTGGAAAGGATGATGAAAGTACTCAACATTAGCATGTGGAACACGTGGACTCTACTGGATAACATCAAAGCAGACAGGCTGGAGAGAAGAACTGCACTAATCGCCAGGGAACTAGCTTGCTACAATGTAGGCATAGCGGCCCTCAAGGAAACATGTCTAGCGGACAAGGCCCAGCTCATGGAACATGGTGGTGGTTCTATCACCACCCCCACTACAGCATCTACCCATGCATGCCCAACATGTGGACATACATTCGAAGCCTGGATTGGCCTCATCAGTCATCTCCGGACCCACAACCGCCACCCACCAATTTGAAGTCATGGTCATCTTCAACCCCAAAGGACAAGCATTATCATCATCAGTTTATATAAAAGCAATGGAGGCTGTTATTTGTAAATGTTTGAGCAGAGCTAAGCATCTCAAAATATAATAAAAGGTTTTATTTTTGGCATCCAGATCAAATTATTTGCTGTTAACAATTCTCTCTTTTAAAGCAGAAGATTTTGGATGATTGTGGAATGGCATGAACAGCACCACACTATCATAAGAAAAATACATTGAATAGTATGACGGAGTGAAGTTCGGGCTGATTTTTTTCTCGCCCGAGCTGGACTAGAAAGAAATCAGCTGGAGCTTCACTCCATCGTACAATTCCTTGTATTTTTCTTCTGATTGTGTATAGTTTCATGCAGTTTCATGCAGTGACTCCAGTATCACCTCCAGGCTTCACTGTGTATAAAATCACTAACCAAAGATCCACAGGTGATCCACAGGTGTCTCTAACACTGGGTACAAGGACATGTCAATGACAGTAAAGCAGCACATCATGAGATTAAAACATCACCATAAATTAACCAGAAAAAGACATTGAAAGTGTCTTACCTTGATGCTTTCTTTTGCAGTAGATTGCTATAATCACACCAACAGCGAACAGCACTGCGCCTGTACTGATCATGACGAACACCGCGATACCTGGATTCTCCGTACAGGTCATAAATGTGTGACACAGAAACATCAACATTTAAACCACATAAAAGTGATAATGGTCATGTGACAGGAAACGTGGAGCGTGTAGTGGAGGAGTGGAGAAGAAGAAGGGACATGTGGGACTGGACAACCTGCTTCTTGATTGATAAAAATTTCTATAAATTTTACCATAAAGAATGTTTTTATATTATGAATAAGCCATTAATAATGAGAGAAGTAAAGTATGAGAGCAACTTGAACCCTGAGGTTAGAGAAGTACGAAGTGCTTTGTGAAATCTGTATTTCCTGTTACAATGAACATGCAAACTGCAGCCTTCATGTTCAACTGAGTGGGTTAATAAACACCATGGACACACGGCATTTATCTTCTACTGTTAACGTCAAAGAAACGTAATTATTACATCGAGGAGAGAAGAATATTTTGTAAAGCTGAAGTGCTGAGCAGGACAGAGATTTTATCCGTACATACCCTGAGCTGAGGGAACACTCATTGGGCGGTTAACGTCATTTAATGGATTAGTTGGAATAAAAAAAAAAAAAAAGTGAAACTTAATGAATGATGTGAGAGAAATTTAATAAAAGAGTTCAGGCAAAAGGTTCATACCTGGTCTTGAATATGTGATCTCAGCATGTACGGCTGGACTCATGGCACGTGTTGAAGTGGTGTGGGAGACAGTAGTGATGGCAGGATCAGCTGAGAGAATAGAAACAGATTCACTCATTATAGATGTGTGTAAATGTTTTTATGGCCAAGCTAAAATAAAAATGCTCATCAGATTTACAGAAGATTGGATTATGCAGTTTTTTTTTAATCTGCATATGTTGATAAATGCCACTCAGGCATAACTCATTAAGCATGCTCTTCTAGCCATGGTCAAAAACTGTATAAAACACAAAGCTGAAAAGAATAAATGACAGAGAAAGTGTGTCTTCTACGCAGTGTGCATTAAATCTTCTCATAATTCAATGCAGCCTTTGCAGTGTGTTGGCTCACTAACTCTACCTACTGCAATAGGGTGCCATTACTTTTGTCCTGTTGGCATGGCCAGTCTTAGTTGACTTCATTTATGGATTAGTTTTGGAATCACATCTTTTCAAGTCATCAGTATGATGTGACTGGGTTTCATAAACTGTTGATTAAATTGGTGTTGTCGGATCAAACCTCGCCATGTCAAACGCTTATTTTATGAAACGAAGACTCTTTAACCAGCAGATTCTTTCTGTTCCAAGGCCAAACTCAGACACACAGAAGATCAGCCATGCTTCGTGTTCTGAGTGGTGTGATCATATACCAGAAGTCCAGACATCCTGGCATCCAGGCAATCCTGAGCTCCTCACTTCAACATAAAGTTTTTTTTTATTATTATGTTCTTTTTTCTGCACTTTAGGAAAGACAAAAAAAACAACAACAAAGGGCACTCATTTCAGGATTGTAACGTACGCATTTTAGCCAGAGAGGATCGTTGGTATGAGCGAGGATTTAAAGTATCCCAACTGGTCTTTCCTAAAGAGCAGAAAAAAAAGAACATAACAGACAAGGATGACAACAGGAACAAACGCAAGAACATTGTCATTCCCTACATTTCTGGTCTATCTGAGAAACTCAGGAG
>JAODVO010000010.1:38838268-38850812 GCA_025400055.1 Notarius lentiginosus
AGCACTTTCTCCTCCCTCTGCTTGAGCGAGGCACCGAACCCCCAACCGCTCCTTGGGTGCTGTAGCACAGCTGCCCGCTGCCCTGGGGTGTGTGTGTGTGTGTGTTCACTGCTTCAAATGGGTTAAACACAGAGGAGGAATTTCACTGTGCTCGAGTGTGTATATGATCATCTTTGACGAGCCGTGAGCAGTGCAGGTGGTGTGAGAGTGTTATGGATGTAGGGGGTGTGTCCTGTTGAGATTACACTTGGCCTGTGTTTTATTACAGCAGGAGCGTTGATGGTAGAGAGATATTGAAACTCTGGGCAACTTTGAAAACCAGAGGAACCAAGACTGGGCAAACTAAAAGAACTGGAGACACAAGGAACCCTGAGAACCAGCAGATGATAGTTACTAAAAAAAAAAAAGGACAGAAGTAGCTACAAAGGACAACTGTGGGAAAATAAAGAACAAGTTAAAAGTAGCACCAAAACAAAAACCCCACAGCCAAGAAAAGAGAAGTGGCTGGTAAGAGACATCAGACTGGATTAACTTTTCCCCATAATTCAACTGCAGGTGAAGTACGACTGACTGAAGCTCCATTCTTATTTTGTTGTATAGTACGTTATATACATGCCGCGTGTTTTTTAAATACTTTTATTGCACCTTTTTGTTACTGTCCATTCCTGACTCTCTGAGCTGCTGGAACATGTAAAATCACCCCCGGGTGGCAAAATCAAGTTTCTGAATTCTTAGAAATGTTGAACAAAATTTTTGTTTTTGAGGAACTGAGAAAGAGCTTCATTTAAGACACCATTTTGAGGGATGTTTAGCACCTAGTTCAGGTTCTGGTTCCTCCCAGCACAAGAGGAACTGTGAGTGACACAAGTGTGCAGTAATTACCTGAACATGAGTTATTGCAGTACCTTCTGGTGACCAAAAATCTGTAAACAGCTTTCATCTTTAACGCAAGAAAGGGGGATGAGGTACACACACCATGGACAAAACGGGGCTTTATTGAGCATGGAGACACGACAGAAGAAATACGGCAAGATTGACATCTAAAAAGATACTAAACTACACCAACATCTCCTGTGAACGTCACGCTCACAAGCTGGTGAGCATCAGCATTCCTGCTGGCCGGGTGAATGGAAACTAAAGCCCTGGGAGCTGTGGAGTCCTCGGGGAGCTCCCAGGGGGCGGTTCCTCTCACTAAAGTCCCAAGAACCATCTGGTCCAGAAGCACCTGATGGAACTGGGTCATAGCCCTATCCATCATTCACGGCACAAATAACTCAAGACACATGATAATTTTAAACATTTATTATCAACTGAAGGCAAAACAAGGCTTTAGATATTTGAGAGCGTTTCCCTCTTCAGCATCACATGTACACAAACTAAAGAATAAAGAAAAATTTGACATGTTAAATGTCTTCACATCAAATAAAACAAACTCATCATCGTAAATGTGAAGTGTGGGGAAGCGGTCCTGTAGAACACGCCGAGTGGATTTACAGACACGAGAGAGAGAGAGGAGAGAGAGAATACGAATCAAATCTGATTGGCTAAAGGAGAGAGCGCTTTGATTTAATTGGTCCAGATAGAGAAAGCAGTGTGACTGGATTGGTGCAGGTTTTTTTTTTATAAATTCATTTCAGATACACAAACTTCTCAACAGGGCTGTTCCAGGATCAGCATGTGGATTCATCTACCCAAACAACTACACATCTAAAACTGTTCTCAGATCAGTGTAACAACACGACACTAACAGACCAGCTGATCCTGGATCAGTCGTGGAGGAGCATCAGCACGCTGAAGATGTCTAATCCTCAATCACAGGTATCCCACAGTCATCATCTGCCTCCTGCAGGAGGTTCTCCACCACACCATCAACCTCCTCAGCCCCTTCAGCCTCCTCCTCTTCCTCCTCCTTCGCTTCCACACCATCTTCCTCGTCCTCCTCCTCCTCCTTCACTTCCACACCATCCTCCTCCTCTTCCTCCTCCTCTCCCTCACCTTCCTCCTGTCTTCCTTCACCTTCCTTTTCCCCTCCCTCTTCCTCATCTCTTTCCTCCTCCCCTCCCCCACCTTCTTCCATCTTCATTTCCTCTTCATGTCCATCACCGTTTCCTAACACGTCAGGCTCCCCGACTACATCCGTAAGCTCCGCCTCTTCCTGTTTCTCTTCCTGTTTTTGCTCTGCATCTCCATCAGTCACCTCCATCATCGAGTCCTCGGGGTCCTGATCATCTTGGGCGTCAGTGAAGGGGTTTTCACCCTGGTAGAGCGCACGCACACACACGCTATGTGAGCAAATGTAGGAATGGGCTCACAAGTGAAATGCTTCTTTTAAAAATACATTTTTTTTTTTTTTGGAATTTCCAGGTGTACATGATAATTCTTTAGTTAATGAATATAAATCTGCATAACATCAGCTGACCTTCAGGTAGCGCTCCAGCTTCTTGCCAATGACCTTGTGGTTGAGGATGCTCCTGGCCACAGACAGACTCGACCTCTTTGACTGCTCCATCATCCCCTACAGCCAAGAGGGTCAAAGGTCACGACAGCAAGTGGAGGATTGATGGCGTGTGTGTGGCAGAGAGAGAGAGAGGGCGAGATAGAACCTACCTTGCGGTTATAGTTGTGCTCAGGAGATTTGAGGTGTTTCTGGATGAGTATGAACTGCATGGGGATGTAGAGATCACACGCTGAGCAGTACGCAGCCTCAACCTTCTTCATGAAGTGCTCCATACCGATGTCTGATCACACACACACACACACACACACACACACTTAGCATCAAACAATCCACATATTTAAAAGAAGTGTGACCCTGAAGGTCACTCACCTCTGGTCAGGTCCTGCTCTCTCAACACCTGACAGATGGTGGCGCTGTGGTTCTCCAGCTGACCGATTCTCTGATCCGTCTTCTTATGCTTATCATTTATATATTCCTACACACACACACACACACACACATATTAATGTCTATAACCATTAAATAAATGCAGAAGTATTCAATCCATCTCTTAGCCCATAATCTTGCATACTACTTCTGGAACCCAAGCAGCACAGTGAAGAGCTCACTGAGGAACTTTAGCACGGAGTTCCTGGTCCATATTTACACTGTGGATGAATGAAGGCAGCTGTGGGACTGTGCCATCATACCTGCAGGAACTCAGTGGTTGGTTTGGAGAGCTGGCTGGAGAGGAACCTGAAGTGATCTTTGTGGAATTTGCTCTCCAGATGAGCGGTCAAGTCCTCGCTGTAGAACGAGCGGAACTTGCAGACGGAGCACGCGAACGTCACTCTGGAAATCGCACGACTGCAGGGAGAAGCGACCCATCAGTACATCACCGCCCATTATTATTCCAATGCTCAAGTTTAGGTACTTTCTTTCATCTGACCTTTCAAAGAAGCCACGCCTCTTTCTAAGTTTCGAAGCAGAGGGCGGAGTCTGTTTCCCCTGCTGCTTTGCCACTGACTGAGAGGTTTCTCCTTTAACAGCTGGATCTACGGAAAGGAAACGGAAAGATAATCAAGGCGTGGACCAGCCGACTGTACGGACCTCGTGATTTAACAAAGCCAGCCGAGACTCACCCGCACTCTCTCCTTCAGCCGCGGCTTCAGACTCCTGCTGAAGAAACAGGACACCATTTCACACAACTGGTTCTTTAGCTCCCTCTTCTCTTCTGTTCTAAAGACCCCAAACCCACTCGCTAGCACTTTAAACCCGGTTACTTTCACCACCCATCCCAAGTGTTCAGAACGATAAGATGTTCAGATATCTTCAGAGTGACTCAAGTTTAGAGTTCTTTAGAGACACAGCAACAGGATTACTTTCTGGTAAAGGTTTCCTTTGGTCTCAAAATAACTCAAATCACACAACCACTTTCATACGAATCTCTCGGTTTCATTTTAGCCCCATATTCATGTCTACACAGATATAATTAAATGGCACCTGCAGTCTAGAAATAGCGTGGATGAGTAACAAAGCAGACGTGTGCTGTGGCTGTAAGACGGGTTTTTTATGGAGGTGGGGGACTTCATTTAAAACACTGAAACTTACAGTGGCTGGAGCTGCATCGTCGCTCTTCTCCTTTGGCTCTGCTGCTTTAGCTAGACAACCAGTCAAACAAAATAAGTATACATTGAGTAAAGACAGCTCCGTTCTTGGATAGTTCTTCAATAATGGAATTACATTTAAAACAAAATGGTTGTGTGTTTTTTTTTTTAAAGTTGCAGTACTCAAGATGGTGTTCAATAATTTCACACTGTACAGGGAGTCTTTTGACCATTATTAAAAAAAAAAAAAAGCGCCAATTTCTGGTGTTTAACTCTGAACACAAAATCTTATGAGGAAAGAAGTCAGTAACGGAACTGCGTCAGAAAAAACTGAAAACTTTCACTTCTTAAAATTCAAACCAAGATTTCTCTGAAGTGACATTAGTATACTTTTGGTGATTTTTAAATACGGTTTTCAGCCTTGGATTTTCATACTTTAGTAACGTCACGGAGCCGACACATTAAAGCACTCTTAATAACTTCATAGTTTCGGCCTCTGCACTGAAGAATTGCCCTGGCACTTCTGTGGAAAAAAACCAAAACTTTCCATTCTTCTATGTGCCAGCTACAAGAGCTGGCCTGATCTAGAACTTAAGACAATTAGCGAGTTAGATGCGCGGGGATTTAAAAATCTGATGCAAGTCAGCTGGTATTCCTCCTCCTCCCCCCAACACACAGATTTCCTCTCACATCTGTTGTAGTGATTTAAGAGGCATCACCAAGCTATGACAATACAGACTAAAAATAAACTTGTCAACTTTGAACAAAAAAAAAATAAAGTTATTGAATCCGATTCAGGGTTCCCCACAGTGGAGTTGAAGAGCGCCCTCTGATGGACAAACCATGCACCTTGGTTTTTATTTTTCCTGTGTGATGTCACTCTCCAGGTATAAACACTGAAATCCAAACATGTTCTGACAGATCGAGAGGTTCCCCTCAATGTCTGAACAGAACATTCATTTCAGTAACTTGGCTTTATTTGCTAAAGTGCATTACCTGTATAAAGGACATTTCATTTCAGTGCTAACAAACCCCAACACTAAAACTCGACGACTGCCTGTGACTGGGGTTGGTGAAGTGAGCGTCAGCGATACGACTGCTCTCAGCAAGATTAAACGCGTCAGCAGGCAGCTCGTACGAAACTTACACTTCTGCGTCTGTTAGAAAAGCTTACCCGAGCGTCAGCCAATTGGCGCTGGCCCTAACGAGACTGCAGTTTAACTTCGCAATAAAATTACAAGTTTAGCTACAAGCCTTCACTCGGGACCAATGGAACGTGTTTAGCATTGCGACTCTGATGCTGGATTGTACAAGACTAGCTGCAGACGCACGTCACACTGAAATAAGGAAAGAAGGAGTACCCTTATCAGCTTTGTCGGCTTTGTCTCCTTCAGACTCGGTCTTGCCCATTTTCGACTCGGGCTCATCAGCTGTAGTTGGGGTCTGCTTCCTCTTCTTCTGTCCATCACGCTGAGGTTTTACCGGCTGCTACAGTAACAGCCAAAGAAAACGTTAACACAACGTCTCAGACGATCAGGCTAATATAAATCTCTCTCTCTCTCTCACACACACCTTACGACATGACCACAATCTTAACACATGGGAAGATCCCACGCCAGACGGCTAACACACAGTGGACACAGGACAAACGTGACAATATTACACATTATGAAGTGAAATGTCACATGCACTTACCTTCACACACAGCTTAAGACACTGCATTAACCTGTTGAGACCCAGCCATGGTAACCGAATCTTTAGCATTTAGTCTCAGGAAGGGAGTTAATGTGTTTCAGGGGGGTTTCTACATGGGGATTACAGATGGAGACTAGTTCTGCCTGATCTAACACTATTACAGAACTGAACCAAAGTGTAGATCTTTGAGCCTCTCAGAGGACAAACAAATCAGAGTAAAGAAATCAGGGCTGTCCATTAACAATACTCTCTGACTGGATGTGGGGAGTTGGGCTGTTACATGTACTGGAGTCTGTCTGTCTGTGGGGTGTTATGGGGACACTACAGCACACGTGACCTGTTGGACATGTTTAGAGTGGCAGGTGGAGTGAACTAGTGTAATTTCCACATGGATCTCCACTCGACAGGCTGGGCAGGCTGGACTAGGAGGGGTATTTTTTTGTTTGTTTTTTTTTGGGTGGGTTGATGGTTCAAGTCCAGTGCTTTGCTGGAGGTACTTACTCGGTTGAGGGGTCTCTTGCGGGTGCGTTGTCGGTTGAGGTTTTTGCCCCCTCCGAAGTGCCGGACAGGATAGTCCTGGGAGCCATGATGAGGCTGGAACCCCCCACTTTCGGGGTACATGCGGTGGCTCAGGAGCGACGGCAGCTTGCCTCGCCCTGAAGGGGAGTGGCCTTGCCCCCCACTCCGCCCACCTCCAACCATCATTGAGGAATCCTGCCTACGGCCAAAGCCGCGCCCGCCTGGCCCTCCGCCCCTGTGCTGGGACCTCTGTCCCGCACCCCAGCCGGAGACTGAGAAAGCATCTCGAACATGCCGCATTTTGGCGTTTCCATGGGAGGCAGAGCCGCCAAAGCCACCACCCCCTCCAGCTCCACCCATCGCCCCAAAGCCCATGCCTCCACGCTGGGCCATCATGTCGCCCCGGGAGTCACCAAATACAATGTTACCAGATCTGTAGAGATCGCGGGGGCCGAGGGCAGAGGAGCGCGAGTCGAAAGACTCATACTGGTCAAACCTGCAGAAGGAGGTGCAGAGCAAGTAGAGATGAAGTATTGGCACCTCTAATTTCAGACTTTCACTTTCCCTTTGATTCATTTACTCTCCTTTAAAAATGTTTTACTACTAGTAATTTATTTAACTCAGCTTGAAGTACCCCAAAGAACCCCACACTGTTCTTTGGATGACAAGTTGCATTCTGCAAGTTGTCATTCATCCAAGCCATTCCCTACACCGATATCCAACTGGACAGTGCTTTGGATGGGCCGTGAAGGGTCTGTGAACCCATGCAGTCCCACTGGATCCTTTACAATTTGGAATGAGGAGGAAGTTGCCAAGTTTTGATCAAGAAGAGCCTCCAAAATGATGGCTGAGACAAACTGGAGAAATGCCGTGACTGAGTTATTTTCTGAAATCAAGCACTAAATGTGAAGTTTGACTCGATAAAAATATTCATACTACAGGTATATAGGTGAAGGAATGGCTTCAGTGATGGGGATTTAGTCATTAAAGCATGAGCAGCACTAGCGTATAAAGGTCAATACAGTGGATCATCAGGCAACAGACTTCCCTTTGCCCTTGAGCAAGCTTCAGGAAACTGAATCTGAGGAGACAGTGGATCAGTTTTTCAGAAATAATCTCTAGAGGGGGTCAGAAAGTAATTTTCAGAACATCCTTTGGCAACTAATGGTATTTTGCAATCCACAGCCAAAGAAGAAACAAGTTAAGAATGGGGACACAGACCAAGAGCACTGGGGACAAATTTCCTATCTACAGAAGTGTACTCTGAATTGACCACTTGTTTGCCAGGTGCCATGTTTTGACATGCAAGTTGCTTAAAACGTTCTGTTCAGGACCTCAGCCTATCTATTTAAGGAAGAGAGGAGGGGGAAAAAAAAATAGAAAAAACCACCCACCCCACCATGTTGGTGCCTTTGCTATCAAAACAACTCCCGTCTCCTGACCTTGTGTTCCTGTCTAGTCAAACTGCATGCAAATGCTGAAGAACTTTAAAGTACATTTAAATCCGTACTTCAGGCCTCATTTATCAAACTGCATGAAAAACTCATTCATAAAATCAACTGCAGGAGCATTTACACAAGGAATGGGGCGTTCATAGAAAATCGTGTTTAAACCCTATGAATGTGTGCAAGTTTATGTACAAGGAGAGTCATTAATAAGAACTTTGATGGATTAGGTCCAAGTCGTGTCACTGGCTGGTAGCTCCTGCAGTTTGAGAGATGGATTACGCCATCAGGTTCATACTGTAATCATGATTCATCAACACGGGCATGCAAGTCCAAAGAATCTCAGCAAAAGGTGTAAATCATTTCCACACAACTCTACCAAAAGATTGATAAATGAGGTCCAAAAGGTGAAAAGGAAAACCAATACAGCACCATGATGGTAATTTGAGCTCAGGATTTAAACTAAGTCACGCTAACTCCAGGACAATCACCAAAGAGCTCGACATTAACCCTCGCGAATAGACACCACTGTTTGAGTAACGACCCATTCTAACCAAGACCTGGTTCTCTAATTGTACACAAGCGTGTCGAGCTGGAAGACGAATCTTCGTTACAGACTCTGGTTCTGTTCAGTCCATTACAGGCTCAGTAAATATTCATACACGGTTTGTCAGATTCAGGAGGGAAATAAATCCGTCCATCCGTCTTACCGCTCATTCCGACCCCCTCCTTTCATCCCTCCCTCTAACTGCGTTAGCATGTCGAGTCGCTGGTTGATCTTGGCAATCACGTCATCTGCATTGCCCCCAGCGGAGGAGAGGAGCGACCCAGACAGACCTCTCTTCATCTGTCCTCCACCATATCCTCCAGACATGGAGTCTTTATAGCCGTACAAGTCGTAGCCGCCAGATCCTGAAAGGGAAAAACGGCAAGCAAGTTGGCCAACACTTCACTCCATAGTCAATCTACAGTTAATGGAGTGTAATTAGGGTTGTGCCTCCTTGTAGAGCAGCAGAGGAACATCTGCCCAAGAGGCACAGTGAGCCTCACCATCCAAAAAAAAAAAAAAAAACCACACACCGAGAGCTACAGGTTACAGTGGTTTAGCCCCATCCATCATTGAACTGAACCAAGTTTGATCGTAACGTTTCCTTGTAAGATCAGCAAAAGCTGAAATAATCCCAAGCAGAAGAAAGGAAACCTGTGTTTGTAATTTGCTACAAAATACAAGTTCTGTTGTTTACACGCACGTAGACATTAACACTGTCAGCAACAAATCCCTGACGTGAAGCGCTTCAGTTCAGCTTTTCATTGCCCTTTGGAGGAAGGATTATTGCTCGTGTGCTTAACACCGGAATGTGTGACACAACTGAACACACCTAAAGGGGAACTGAAGACAAATTTATCATCAAAATTCTATTTCTCTCATTTTATAAAATGTAGGAATGCATTTCTACTATGTAATATCAGTCCATATGTCAAAGCGAATCTCATTTACAGCCATTGCTGAGACCTGTGCGAGACATCGTAGGACGGAAGTAAAACCTACAGCGGAAATCAAAGTGACGACATCTGCCAACGTTGTCAAAAGACGCGCGCGCTCTCTTTCGAATGCTGATGTAATCAAGCCCAAAGTTTTCCGTGCTCGAAATCGCTCCCTACTCATTATAAAGGGCACTGTATAGTGGGGCCGCCATTTTGTAGTGCTGTCAGATGCCTTAGTGGGAAATGCGCTCAGTATAATATCACAAAAACACACGCATGCATTTATTATTTTGAAAATCCACCAGTCATCTGATCTGGCACGTTTTAATTGTGAGACAGTAATGTAAATACCAGCACGACGGACTCATCCTTATCCTGTCGTCTTTCCAACTCTTCTCAGTTGGTTCAAAGTCACGTGGAATAATCTCCATCACTGGTAAAGCTGGCAAATCTCAAAATTAATCTAAACTGGAATGATATGGTGATCTGGCCGCCGTGTAAACCGTTTTCAAAATGGCGGCGCTGACACTTCATGTTTGAAGTCTCACACAAGTCTTGTGAAGATTGTGTGGCAGATAAGTGACGCCGGCCGTGGACCAAACAAACCACATTCAACATGGCTAAAAACCGAAACGGCTGATAGGTGTAATATAATATGCCGATATGAGTCATGTTAAAACCGAAAATGTAATTGAATAACAAGTTAAGAAATAAAGCAAGTTTAAAAATGACTTCAGTTCCCCTTTAAGACAAGAAGAAGAATTCAAAATTGCGGTAATTATTCACATCAAACGCTACTAAAGATGAGAATTCGACATCACGCAGAATTATTACCGTTGAACCCGAATGGTCTCGGAACAACAATCGGATCTTTAGAAATTCTTAGAACTTAAGTTGAAGAACGTCCTGTGAAACTGTTCTGTTGAGCGAGCAGATTTAAACCCTCGATTTGATTCAGTGAGCGAGTCAAGAGCTTCCTCGTCTACTTGACTTTAGTTTACAGAAGTCAAATTAAAAATCCAGTCAAAAACTTCCTTTTTAAAACGAGCTGGATGGAGTTTCCCAAAAGCACTGCAGCACAAAAATCAGGGTTAAATGGTAGAGCGAGCAGTACGATGAACACGCTCTCTCCTAGTTCAGATGCTCTCAGCATTAAGAGGCTTTTGGGAAACCCACAGCTGTTCTCTTTAAATCTAGAAGGAGAAATCAGACGCGTTTGATCAAGTTCATTCAAACACCGGGGGCTAAAACACTAGATATCAAAAGACTTTATTGACATGACAGCAAGCATCTACGCACAGTAATGACTCAAGAGCTCGACCATGTTCTCGTCTCTGCTCCTGCCGTGTTCCACCTCCTCATGTATTACAGAAGCACTGGTACCGATAGTGAAAGTAACAGTAACCATTATGCTGCCGTTTCCCTGAGGAGTGCGCGCGCGTGCATGTATTAACCAAACACTGGTTCATTCAGAAACCCAAAGTGACTGACCTCTGCTAGAAGATCCTCCGCCCCAGCTGGAGAAACCTGTCCAAAGAGAAGATACTGTTAGGACTCTCAGCGATGCACAGCAAACGTCCCGCTGGACCACAACATAACGTGTGCTGTTGAATTATTTGTTTCTAAAACACGTCGACTGATTAACCGTCACCCAGCTGACGGGTGGCTACAGGGTCATCTGCAGGCATACAGGATGAGGGTTAAACCATCGTAGTGCACTAAATAGGGCGTAAAAGTGAGATCTATTTGGCAGGCGTTGAAAATGGTGGCTAGTTCTAGTGAAATACCTGAAACTTCTCTCCACTCGGACATCTCGGTTTGATTAAGCTCATCGTGGCCAGGAAGGTCTCACTGCGCTTCCATGAGGTTCTTCTGATCACTTCATCACTCATTAACATAACATTACGAGAACTGAACTCGATAACAGGATTATAACTGCAGAGAATTTAAGCTGGATCAGCACCAACAGAGCCTGAACTGGACGCAGTGGAAAGTGGAGTGCACACTATGTAGTGCACTTAACCAGGAAGTAGAGCCAAACGGCTCCCTCAGGCCTGCAGTGCACTCTGTAGAACATGATGAACACCCTGTATGTCTGGGAGAACCGGGTCAAACCCAGTCTGGGAGAACACACAGATCAGAGAAGCATCTGGAAGTCTGCTTCCTGTTCAAGTGCACTAGATGAAGTGTACAAGGCGTTAATGCAGTAATAATGCAGTGGTCTGTGGCGGACTATACAGGTCATAAAAGATTATAAATATAACATGTAGTGCAGTTATATAAGCATATTAATCTCTATCCTGTTTTTAAAGTTATTATTATTATTATTATTATTTAGTGCACTACGTCGACACAAGGGAAGATGCTAGTCATGCTAATGCTAGCTAGTAAAACTGAACCGTCCTGACTAGCCGCTCTTTGTTCGCCTGACTCAGGCCCAGCAATTCAGCCAAACTAGAAGCGATTAAATAACTCAATAGAATAAAAACTCAAAATAAAAACAGGTCCAACCCGCGACCTGAATGCAGACGCAGAGCTCTGCGAAACAAAATGGCGCCGGCTGGACCATTTTCACCAGCGAGCATGAACACACTCCGCGAGTCGGTTAGCTGCCGAGCCAGTCGTTATCGCATTCTCCCACACACTCCCGCTCCAAATACAGTCCTCTCAGACCGTGTCTGATAAACACCTTCTGGAAATAAAGCACAAACCGGTTACCTGATCCATATCCGCGACCGTCCATTTTCACAGAAAGAAACGCAGCTGCGACTCTGAAATGCCCGATCAGACCGACACAAGGCTCAGCGGTTAACCCTCAAATACCGCGCTGCTGTATTATCTAGTGCACTACAAAGGGCGCATAAGACTCCGGTTTATAAGAGACACAGTGGCTTTATAAAGGGAAGGAAGACTCTATTTGGTATGCAGCGCTCGCGTTCAGGGAGACGAATCCTATTGGATAGAATTTTTGAGTGACCGCCGATGGCCCAATTGTAGCACTGAATATATTTACATAAGAGAATGGTCAACCAATCAGCAACGCGCTCTCTTTTACTGGGGGAGGGGGTTCTTGGTTGGACAGGAACGGCGCCATTGACTGACACAGCTTGAGTTACTGGTTTAGTGTCTCTCCATTTTGTATCTTGGGACTAAAATAATTTTCGACTGATGATTTTAGTCGTGTGTTTATTTTGTTGCTTTACTTACTCCAGACATATTTGTTGCTGAAATTGTTGCTTTTGATTTGACATCATGAAGGTTTCATTCGGACATCCACCCACCCGAGCATCCACCCATTCCATCTGTGACCATCCACCCATTCCATCTGTGACCATCCATCCGATTCATCCGAGCAT
>JAODVO010000010.1:39474522-39488271 GCA_025400055.1 Notarius lentiginosus
GCTGGGGGAACTTCAGTTGTTTTCCCAGGTCAACAGACAGCTGCCAGTCTTTTGCCGTCGCCAGTAGTCCTGGTGGGTTTCCAGCTCCTGCGCTTTTCCCCAGGCGCTCGCCAGCCTTCACGAAGGCGATCATCTGGGTGGTGGAGCGGGACCGTCTGCTGCTGCTGATTCCCATGCTGATGGCTTCCGCAATGGGTTTCAGGACCTGGTTGTGGCGCCAGGTGTATCGACCCTGCCCAAGAGCTACTGGACAGCAGCTCAGGATGTGCTCCAATGTACCCCTGCCTGGGCACTGTGGACAGTTGGGAGACTCTGTCTTGCCCCAGATAAAGAGGTTTGATGGGCTGGGCAGGATGTCGTACACTGCCTGGACAAGGAACTTTATGCGCTGTGGCTCTGCCCGCCACAGCTCAGTCCATGTGACTTTCCTGTCCATGGCCTGCTCCCACCTTGTCCAGGCCCCCTGCTGCCTCAGACCGATAGCTCTGCTGGTCCTTCGCTCCTCCACCTCTGCCCTCACCTCCTCCTGCACCAGTCTGCGTCTCTCCTTCCCCCTGGCCTTCTCATTCTGTGTTGTTGTAAAGGTCCCCAGGCCAGCTCTACCACGGGTTACAGTTCCAACCAGGGCTCTGTGTCGTATCCGAGACTCTGCCTGTAATACAGCTTCCTCGGCTCTCCACTTCCTCCCGGTTTTCACTTTGACCCCTGCCTGGGCCACCTTGGGGTCGCTGGAGTCCCTATACATCATTACTTCTCTGGCCCTTGTCACCTTAAACTCCTCTTCCAGTGATCTCAGGGGCAGTTGAAGCTTGGTGTTACGTCCGTAGAGAGCAATGCTGCTAAGGCTCCTCGGCAGACCCAGCCACCTCCTGAGGAAGCTGCTGACTTTCCTCTCTAAGCCCTCCACGATTGAGATAGGAACCTCGTAGACGAGCAGAGGCCACAGTACCCTAGGCAGGATGCCGTGTTGGTAGATCCAAGCCTTGAACTTGCCAGGAAGCCCAGACCGGTCCACTGCTCTTAGCCAGCTCTCCAGCTCCTGACAGGTTTCCTGAACGGATGCTGAATCCTTCAGGCTGCTGTTGAACACCTTGCCAAGGCTCTTAACTGGTTTCTCTGAGACAGTTGGGATTGATGTCCCTCCGATGCTGAAGCGGAACCTGTCCACGACTTTGCCCCTCTTCAACACCAGCGACCTTGATTTTTCGGGCTTGAACCTCATCCTTGCCCATCCACATAACTCCTCCAACCCTTGAAGGATCCACCTACTGCCGGGTACTGACTCGGTGGTAATAGTCAGATCGTCCATAAACGCCCTGATCGGTGGTTGGCGCACTCCTGTTATGGTCTTTGGGCCCCGACACTGAATTTCGGCGGACTTCACAAGCATGTTCATTGCCAACGCAAAAAGAATCACAGAGATGGTACAGCCTGTGATGATCCCAACCTCCACTCTGTGCCACTCTGATGTTACGGACCCTGATGACACTCTCATATTGAACTGGTCGTAGTAATCCATGATGAGTTCAGTCACTTGGCCTGGCACATGATGCCTCTCCAGGGTTGTTTGGACCAGCTTGTGTGGGATGGAGCCGTAGGCATTAGCCAGGTCGAGCCAAAGCACTACCAGGTCTCCCTTGTTCTCCCTGGCTTCCCTGATGAGCTGGGTCACCACTCCTATATGCTCCAGGCAACCCGGTACTCCAGATATGCCTCCCTTCTGCACTGAAGTATCGATGTAACGATTGCTAGAGAGATAGTCGGTCAGCCGCCTTGCTACTATGCTGAAGAAAATCTTCCCTTCGACACTCAACAAGGAAATGATCCGGAACTGGTCAATGTTCTTGGAATCTTCTTCCTTTGGTATCCAGACTCCTTCAGCAAATCGCCACTGCTGCGCCACTTTCCCTCTTCTCCAGATGACTTTCAAGATCTTCCACAACCGTTTCAGTAACAGGGGACAGTTTTTGTAGACCTTGTAAGGCACTCCACTCGGTCCGGGAGCTGAACTAGATCGTGCCTTCTTCACAACATCCTGTACCTCTTTCAGGAGTGGTTCCCTGCCATCAAACTCCTTAATGGGCGGAGGTGGTTGTATCAGGGTGTTGCACTGGCCCAGCTCCTGCTGCCTGGCAAGGTCACTATAGGTGGTCTGAATGTGCCGATCGATCTCTTCTTTGGAGCAGGCCAATCTCCCACCACACTTCTGTCCCAAGAGTTGCTTAGTGAAGCCAAAGGGGTTGGCTATGAAAGATGCTCGCTTCCTGGTCCTTTCTTTCCGCCTCCGTCGGTGCCATTCAGCTCTGCGTAGAGTCAGCAGCTTCTTCCTCAGGATGGTTCGCAGCTCCGCCAAGGGGGGACGTCGCTCCTCACTTGCCTCCTTGAACTGCGCCTTGAGAGACTTGAGCTCCTGCCTGATCCGGTGGATTTTTGCTGCTCTCTGGTTCATGGTGAAGGGTGTTCTTTCTATCCTCTTCTCCACTGCTCCGAACCTTTCCACAGCTAGACTGACGATGATTGTCATCATCGTTTGCAGCCTTCGGTCTGCGTCGCCCTTTGCTGTTGCATCTAGCACAGAGTTGACATCCTCATCGAACTGCTGCCAAACTGCTGTCTTGCAGGCCTGTGGCCATTTGACTCGAATCCTCTCCGGAAGTCTGTTCTGGGGGATTGGTTGCGGCACTTGGAGGTTCCTGGCTCTGTGGGGTATTTCCAGGCCTGGCTCCTCCTGCGTCTCATCAGGTTGAGTACCTGTGCGTTGTGGCGCTTGCTCTCCCTCCAAACACTTCATCCGGGTCTGGTGAATCTTAAGACCTCGGCTGTTCTTGCAGACCTTTCCACATCTGCACTTTGTGTTCGTCGTTGATAGTCCGTTGCCGTTGTTCGTTAACCTCAGGTCCGTCCGATTGGGACGCTCATCCTCCCCCCCTCTTGGGCATCCCTGGGGGTATTTCTCCATGATTTGTTCCATAGCTTGTTGTGGACTTCCTCCTCTCAGAAGATGCGGTTCGGGCTGCCAACCCTTCCCGCCCCAGTTGCCGTCTCTCCGTGCTGTCCACTGTCTCTCCAGTCATCACCAATCTATTCTTGGTTGTCAACCAGCCTATAAGTTTCCATTCATCAGCCAACACAGCAGCTTGAGAAGTGGTCTGAATGTTGTGCTCTACAAGGAAGGTGGCAACACTTTCAGGGCGTGTGCTTTTATATTGTTCCAAGAGAGCCAAGTCCTTCAAATCATCTAATGTTTGAACTTTTTCAGATGCATGCCAATGATTTGAACTGTCAGGCCAGGTCTCCAACAAAATCAATATGCATCCAATTAGGTTTTCACTGCAAGTTCAGAAAAGACTGGCAATAAGCCTCTGGGACCCATTCATAAATCTTTAGTCTGGCTGACAATGTGTTCAGACACCTGACTCTCTGCCACTGACAACAAAGAATAAGCTTATTGTGCCTTGACAGTTAGCACACGATGAGATGAGATGAGATGAGATGAGATGAAGGAGCAATGTCCGTTCAACATCTGTCCAGGCATGGGCATCCATGACTCTCTCAAATAAATTGAAAAATGTATCCACATCAGACTCGCTAAAGGGTGGAACTAAATGCAAGTTGTGTCTAATGTTTTATTTGGAAGGAGAAGATGGATCAGAGCCAAACGGCACAGAAAGTTTGCCCTCTTTGATCAACTCTTGGTGGTGGTGTTCAATTTCCAGACTGTGTTTTTCAAAATTCTGCCTCCTAGCCCCGGTTTCTTGTTTAATATGCTTTTTTCCATTTTGTATTCAAGATGCCTTTTTCCCAATTCTGTTTCACATTGGATTAAGAGTAATTCTTTTTGCTGCTCAAATGTGAGGCCACTAGGAGCAGGTGGTGAATCAGGAATGGGTGCCTGAGGTGGCAGCACTCCTGGTCACTCAGGGAAGACCTAATAATACTTTTAACGCCTTCTTTTGAATGTTTTGTAGCACAGGTACTTCAATTTTATAATGCGCAGCAACTTCTAATGACTCTTCTTTCATCACTACATCCAGAAACTCATCAGACAGAGTCTGAATGAACTCCTGAACAGGCTGGGTTGCCATTTTTTTCATCTACAGTAATTTAACAATGGAAACTTCAAACTCGCAAATGATTTTAAACAAGTCTGTAAACACAAATGCAATAATTTGTTGTTGCCTTTTAACCATACAAAAATTCCCCCAACCCTAACTAATGTCAATCCTCCACTAACTAAGGTAGACCCTAAACTTCAGATGGGTTGGGGCCATGTAATTATGCACTATAACCCATAAGCTGGAGAAAACTGCCAATTGATGAACAGTTTCCCAAACTTTGGACGTGCCCCAAGACCACTGCTGCTAAACCCTGTACTGTCCAAAAATAATAAACTAAAACAAAAAAATGTGTCTAAGACACATTCTTTGCCTACACGGGGAACAGACAATTGAGTCCAGAAAACAAGCACTGACCGATCAATATTTACACTTTGAGTTTACACTTGAAGAAAAAAGTTTCTATTTACTTTTATAAATGAACGGAGAAGCGCAAACTGAAAAAATATTCATGGTACCGAATCTAATTAGGCCCAATGCCAAATAATTAGGCCAAATGCCAACAAACCTTCAAGTACAATTTACTCGATTCCCAAATGCTCAGTCACTCCCCCCACCCCCTGCAAATAAAGTGCAAAGCACTTACCAAAAATTCTGAATAGAGATACGTGTTGTTAGAAAAACAAGATAGGAACATCTTCAAGTCATCCATTGTACCCTCTGCGTCCAAAAATTAAGGACTACATGCAATTTAAGAAACAACCAGTCACAATGCGCTAAAGTTAATACAGATAGATTCAAGAACTCATTTAATAGAATCATATTTAAATATTAATTAGCAGCTTAATTACTAGCATATTAAAATTTGCTAAGTGTTTTTTGATTCTTGGCATTTATGAATGTTTATGACTGTATATTTTTGCCTTCCACTCTTATGTAAAATACGTGTATTTGTCTTATTTAATTAAAGACCATTGATTGAAAACTACCAACATGAAAGTTTTCCTGATGATGCAGTACTTTAAATTCAAACCAAAGAGCATAGCTATAAATACCAATTGCAAAAAGTTTATGAACCTAATTCAATAAGGCTCCAAAAATGTGTCTAGTTTTAACAAGCCCCCAGTTGTTATGCTCACAAGTGAGTATAATCAATTAAAGGGGCAGGGGCTGGAGCAGAGTTTCACCGAACAATGCTTATTTAACAAAAGAACAACAGTCCAAAATTCAAGTCTGAAGTCTATCCCAAAAAATCTTTCAGGAAAACACGAAGCCCAAGCGGTGAGCCTTTTCCTAACAGGTGTCTGCCACTGCATCCCCTGCAGACGAGAGGAGTAGCCATGCTGATAAAGTCGGGTTACACCCCTGCACCCAGTGCACCCATTTAGACTGATTGCTTCCTCCCTGTCAGTAACGCACCTGCAGGGAATCAACAAGGAAACACAACACTGCTTGGGGAAAAGGGGCGAAGCCCAGAGGACCGTGACATATCTTAAATGTTTATTCTGGGACTTGTATATTATTGAGCTCGTAAGAGACATTTCTGATTTCCAAACATTAATTTTCCAACAATCTTGTTCTAGAAAAATGTAAAAGTATCTATTTACACTATTACTGTAAAAAAACAAAGTAAAAAAAAGTATCATATTACATAATACACCACAAAAATACACAAAGTCTATCAGGATTCTCCTACAGAAACAGACTCATGTCTCAGTCTGAGAATCCAGAAGATCTGTGGCAGGGTCTCCAAAATGATTAATAAAACTTCACAGCTAATTTCCTTATAGAACTGAACAAACTGTACCCGAGACCACTCATGCATAAAACAATAACAAAGGGATGTCAAACCAAATATTTACTTTGCTTACAACTCTGTTTCCAAAAAAGTGATGCTGCTCAATCAACATCTCTCCACCCGAACAAAGGATAACAAAAATAATCCTAGATTCTTCTTTTATACTGAAGCAAAATTAACAAGGAATAAGACCACTATAGACACATGCACACCTGCAATATGTAGTGACGACTTCATTATTTTTTTTCAATGACAAAATTGAAAACATCAGGCAAAAAGTTCAAACTATTTTAGGCCAGACAATTTAAGTAACCCAGTAATTAACACTAAAACTGTATCAGATCAGCAATTAGAATGTTTCTCTCCCCTTAGAGAGACTGAACTAACTTTAACTTCAGAAGCAATCCAACTTCTAAAATAATCAGTTCTTCCCTTTGCACTGGCCATGGACCAAAATCTCAGCATTCAGCACACAATCTTCTGAGACCATTACAGGACAAGAGCATTCCTAATAATGTATTCTCTCTCTCTCTCTCTCTCTCTCTCTCTCTCTCTGTTGAGCTACACATGCTACTCCTGAGATACCAGTGACCCCTTCTGCTCTTCGGACCTGCCTGATCCATCCTGATGCCCTACTTCTGGCTGGAGTCTCAACACATGACTACAATCCCCATGATGAGTTTAGAACTGCAGTTGCCATGAACAGTTTTCCACTCAAGTCTCCATCAATGAACAACTGATCATTTCAACAAAACAGGCTTCATGTTAAACTGTAATGAATTTCCTGGTGGCACAGGTGTACTTTGTGACTCTATAGGACACAATTATAGAAGTGAGTTATTTATAATCACGCTATCTGTTATCACCCAGATGGGGATGGGTTCCTTTTTGAGTCTGGTTCCTCTCGAGGTTTCTTCCTCATGTCATCTGAGGGAGTTTTTCCTCAACACCATCACCTCAGGCTTGATCATTAGATATAAATTTATATGTTCAATATTTATATCTGTAATTGACATTTTTTGTCAAGCTGCTTTGCGACAATGTCTCTGTCAGGGTGCAGGCACTTATGGATGTATGTGCAGAGGAGAGCGGGATAGAAAACAGGAAATGTAGCCAAATCACAAAACTAGAATCATAGTCAAAAAGCAAGCAAGGGTGGGTCGATCAACAAACAGGGCAATAAAGAGGAGACAATAGGTGTAGAAGTAAAGAGATAGCAAGGGTTAGGAAAATTAGAGGCAGACAGAGATAGAAAGGCTTGGTATGACTGGGTAAACTCAGAATGATACCTTGCAGTGAGAGTGAGAGGCTTAAGTAGCATGGCTGACTGTGTGTGAATGAGAGTTAGCTGTATTCAATAAGCTGGTGACAGGGGGCACTATAGTTCTTGGGCATTGTAATTCTGAGAAGCCATGTTTGTAGTTGAGCGAGAACCCTCACTCTCAACCCCCGGACTGACAACCCCCCCCCCCCAAGGATATTTCTCTGGCAGCTACATTCGTCTTGGGGCACCCTCTACCCCTAGGTGCAGGCTTGTCAGGGTGTTGTGTGTGGAACTCTTACTTTAGAAGAGGGTCCGGAATGTCCTTGGCTCCCACCCAGCTTCATTCCTCTGGTCCATAATCTCCCCAGTCTACCAGATACTCAATCTGATCTCTTCTGCATCTGGAATCAAGTATTCGGTTTACCTGGTAGATGGGCTGTCCTTCTAGGCTTAGAGGAGCATTCTCTGCCAGAGGACACTGAATAGCAGGTTTCAGGTAGGAAACGTGAAAAGTGGGGGCCATCCGGCTGTGCGGTGGGAGCTCTAGTCTGTAAGAAACTTTGTTGATATGCTGAAGTACCTTGTACGGACCAATGTAGCAAGCCTGTATCTTGGGTTCCTTGAGGTTTCTCGTGGAGACCCATACTGTATTACCTGGAGAAAATTCTGGGTTGCTACTTCTGTGTTTGTTGGCATACTCCTTATACTTGCCGTTTACAGACTCAATGCGCTGGTGAACCTCCTCCCATATTGCTTGGCTTCGCGAGAACCATTCTTCAACTGCTTGTACCTGTGTGGGTGCATCGTCCCATGGGAACAGGGGCGGTTGGTAGCTGAGCATGCACGGAAATGGTGTTAGTTGGGTAGCAGAGTGCTTGAGTGAGTTCTGTGCACACTCAGCCCATGGAATGAATTGGAACCAATCCCCCTGGTTCCTCATGCAGAAAATCCTTAGAAAACATCCAATCTCCCAGTTAGCTCATTCCACCTGGCCATTGGACTGGGGGTGATATCCAGATGTGAGGCTCACTGAGAATCCTAATCGTTTCATGAAACAGGTCCATAATCGTGAGATGAACTGGGGACCACAGTCGCTATGTCCTCTGGGATGCCAAAGTACCTGAATACATACTGAAATAGTAATTCAGCTGTTTGAAATGCAATGGGAATACCAGGTAGCAGAATGAGTCTCAGAGCCTTAGAAAATCTGTCTACAGTTACCATGATGGTGGGGTTACCTTGAGAAGGTGGTAGAGCCATAATGAAATCAATGGCCAGGTGGGACCAGGGTCTTTGAGGGACAGGGAGGGGACAAAGCTTACCTGCAGGAGGGGTTCGTGGAACTTTAGCCTGGGCACACTCAGAACAGGAAGCGAGGAACTGGTTGACCTCTGTTCACATGTTCTCCCACCAGTACTTGTGCTTCAGCATTTGGTAAGTTTGTTGGATGGCTCATGGTGGGGGATGCATGTGCCAATGTGATGCCAATGTGATGAGTCTCCCTCGGAGGTGCTTTGGGACATAAAGCATACATCTGGCTTGGTGTAGGTTAAGTCTCTTGGCTTTGAGATATTCTAGGTTCTTATGGTCAGTCAATATCACAAAGGGATGTGTGGCTCCCTCCAGCCAATGTCTCCACTCCCAAAGTGCGAGCTTGATGGCTAGTAATTCTCTATTCCCAACATCATAGTTTCTCTCTGCTGACATGAGTTTTCTTGAGAAAAATGCCACCGGATGGAGTTTGGGTCTCTCGCCGAAACGCTGAGACAAAATCCCTCCTATTCCAATGTCGGAGGCATCTACCTCAACCGTGAATGGCTTGATCAGGTCAGGGTGTTGCAAGATCAGGGCTAAAGTGAAGGCATTCTTGAGTCAATTGAAGGCTTCCTCTGCCAAAGGGTTCCAGTGGAGGTGTTTGGGTCCTTTTTTGAGCAAGGCCGTTAGGGTAGAAGCAATGGTACTGAAACCTCTAACAAAGTGATGATAGAAGTTAGCAAAACCTAAGAAACATTGGTTCTCCTTCACAGACATGGACACTGGCCAGGATGTGACTGCAGAGACCTTGGAGGAGTCCATACTGACTCTCTCTGCGCCAATGACATAACCCAAAAATGAGATCTGACACAAGTGGAACTTGCATTTCTTGGCTTTCACAGAGAGGTGATTTTGCTAACAGGTGATGGAGAACTGATCTGACATGTCCCAGATGGCTCTTCTCATCGGGAGAGTAGATCAAGATATCATCAATACATGCTATCACACATTTGCCCAGAATATCCCGTAGCACATCATTGATAAAACCTAGAAATACATTTGGTGCTGAAGAAAGGCCAAAAGGCATTACCCTGTACTCAAAATGGCCAGTGGTAGTGCTGAAGGCAGTCTTCCGTTCGTCACCCTCCTTGATTCTGACCAGGTTGTAGGCACTGTGCAAGTCAAGTTTGGAGAAGAACTTGGCAGTACAAAGTTGTTCTAAAGCTGAGAGGACCAGTGGAAGAGGATGGGGTATTTGACAGAGATCTGATTGAGTCCCCTAAAGTCTATGCAGGGTCGGAAACCTCCACCTTTTTTTCTCCACAAAGAAGAACCCCACTGATGCTGGTGACTTTGACAGACATGTATGTACCCCTGCTTGAGGGCTTCTTGAATGCACTCCTCCATAGCAGCCTGTTCCTTCTGAGAAAAGGGATAAATCTGACTGTGTGGAGGTGATGTACTTTGCAGCAGATCAATGGTGCAGTCATATGGATGATGTGGTGGTAAAAAATATCAGGCTGTGGACTCTCTGCTGAAGTAGAGGAGAGACAGAGTTGGGGATGTAGAAGACAGTTCTGAACACATGTGGATGACCACTGGAGGATCTCCTTATTCTGCCACGAGATTAGTAGGTCGTGAAGCTGTAATCAAGGATATTCCAGGATGATATCATGATTAATGGTAGTGGTCACATAGAGAGAAATGAGTTCAGAATGGAGTGCACCCACTTGAATATGAATGGGAGTGGTGCAAGTAGTAACAAAACCATCCCTTATTGGTCCTCCGTCGATGGTCCTGATGCTGAGTGGACTCTGCAGAGGGGTTGTGGGCAGACTGAGCTTCTGGCCAATCAAGCAGTTGATAAATCCCCTCTGCCGCTGAGTCAACAAAGGCAGATAGCACATGTCGAAGATGCCAGTTTCAACAATACAGGTATTTTAAAAGACTGTGAGTTGAATTTTCTTGCAGGACTCACCAAATTGGGAGTGGTCTCAGCTTGGCTGGTGTGAGGTGCGTGAACGAGCCACTGGGTGATAAGATGCTCTGAACTCCCACAATAGAAACAGAGCCCCTCTTTCCTCCTTCTCTCTCGTTCGGAGCATTTCAAACAGGTATGTGAAACCTCCATAGGTGTGGAGGCATCAGAATGCTGAACAGGTCTGGTGTGCTCCTTGAGAGAGGGTTGGTTGGAGAGTAGATGATCCAGTCGAATAGCTAGATCAATGAGGGAGTCCAAGGTAAGGTTTTCATCTCTACACGCCAGTTTGCTTAGAATTTCGGGGTAAAGACCTTGGCAAAACACTGCCTTTAATGTCGGCTCATTCCATCCACTGGCTGCCGCTAGAGTTCTGAAGTCCAGGGCATATTCTGCGACCCCCCCCCAGCACCTTGTGTGATGGTGAGTAAACTCTCACCAACTTCAATCCCCTCAGGTTTGTGATCAAACATTTGTTTGATTAATTCAAGGAAACATTTGTAGGATGTCGTGTGCTCCTCTCCATTCCTCTATACTGTGCTAGCCCACTGGATCACTTTGCCGGTGAGAAACAAAAGAAAGTTAACGATCTTACATTATTCAGAGACGCTAGGCAAGGCTGAGAAGTAAAAGGAGCACTGAAGTAGAAATCCCTTACAATTGAAGGCATTCCCGGCATATATCTCCAGAATGGGGAGCCGATAAGCAGGACTCAGAGAAGCTTCAGAGCGTGTTAGGAGGGCCTGCAGCACTGCAGCTGCTATCTGTGCCATCATGGTGTAGAGGTCTGCAAGCATCTGTTGGTGTTCTCCTAAGAGGCATTCCTGAGCACTCAGAGCAGTTTGCTTTGCCTCCTCTGCTGCATCCATCCATCGGCTTAGTTTGACTGGGTAAACTTAGAACAATACTTCGCAATGACCGTGAGAGAGGCTTAAGTAGCATGGCTGATTGTGCATGAATGAGAGTCAGCTGTAAATCAATAAGCTGGTGACGGGGGCACTGGTTCTTGGGCATTGTAGTTCTGAGCAGCCACATTTGTAATTTGGCTAGAGCTGTTGCTCCCAACACCCTTACTGACAAAAGAATGTAATTATTTATTTTTAGAATTTCTATCACATTTTCTGCTTTTTCTGTTATGACATTTTCTTTTCCTTTTTATTCACTGTAAAGAGCCTGATGTTCATTTCAGTGCATCAGAAGTGGAAGTGCTGTATAAATAAAAGTTAGTTTTGGTGGCATGGTGATGCAGTGGTTAGCATCGTCATCACACAGCAAAATGGTTCTGGGTTTGAACCTTGTGGCTGATTGGAGTCTTTGTGTGTAATTTGCATGTTCTCCTCATTCCTGTGTGGTCCTCACTCCAGGTCCTCTGGTTTCATCCCACAGTTCAAAGACATGGATTAGGTCAACTGGCTACTCTAAATTGCCCATGAGTGTGAGGTTGTTTGTCTCTGTGTTAGCCCTGCAATGGATTGGCGACCAGCCCAGGGTGAATCGCGCCCTTCACTTGAAGTCAGCTGGGACTGGCTCCAGCTTCCCCCGTGACCCTGATGGATAAGTGGTGTAGATAATGGATGGATGGACGATAAAGTTCTTTCTCTGCTTCTTATTATTATTCCCAACAGCTGACTGAGATGATGGATGATGAGAAGAGGGAAGACTGCTGTTCTCTGTTCTGCATGTTTTTCTTTAAAACCTGTGGTGAGCAACTGATGAGCTTCCAACCAGAATCACATTACTGGACTGAAACAAAAATGCAAGTGTGGTACAAAGCCTGCAAAATAATTTTCCCATTTATCATAGTGGGAGTTCAGCACTCTAAATAATCTGACAAAATCATAACCTGTTCACAAAAAGAAACCACTGCGCTTTCTTTAGCCTGTACCACACAAAAACAGTTGTTTTATTTAATAATTGCTTGTATACTCTTACTCACTATCAGTAACACAATAGAACCGGTGCCTTTCCCAGGAACACTGGATGTGAGATACACCCTGAACAGGATGCCAGACCATCTCAGGACACCTGTCATACACTCATTCACACTTAAACATAATTTAGAGTCCACCTACTGGCATGTTTTTGAGAAGGGGAAGAAAAAACTGGAGAACCAGACAGAGACCCAGGTGCAGACATGGAGAACATACATGGAAACTCCACACAAACAGTAACCCAAGGTCAAACCATGGACCCTGGACCTGTAAGCCACCATGCCACCTTAGTAGAATCTTCATTTATAGTGTCATGTGAACTGAAAAGCTCATTCCACAGTTTAAGGAACCTATCACAAGTTACTTTCATCTTTCTTTTCAAGTAACTGGTGTAGTAGCCAAAGGATCATTTGGCCCTGTTCTCAAGGTGAAGGACTGGGCAAAAGGGCAGACCTATGCTATAAAGGTAACACCATTTTCTGTGGTATAACCCACAAGTGATTTTCTTGTCATGAAATATGTGCTATTTTATTGCAATCAGTTTTGTTGATTAGGTTTTACCCGAATTTGAGGTTCTGTGACATGGAGTCCTGGACCAGTTGAAAGAGGTTATAATCCAGGTGGACACACACACACACACACACACACACACGTATCCCCTGTTATACATTCACCCCAAAACATTTCATGCTCTTAATGAATCATAAAAAGTCATGATTTACTTCTGCTCATTGTTCGTCAGCTTCTTCCTTCCTCTACTTTGTTACATGTTCCATCACAGTGGCAGCTCAAACAAGCTTTTGTACTCGGTCTGGAGGACCACTGGCAGAGTCAGAACAACCTCTTCATCAGTGAGTCAGTCTATCTACATTCTGCCCTTTCCTCACCTCTTCTCTCTGCTCTGCTATTTCTACTCATTTGCCAGTCTGCATTACCGGCAGGTCTCTTAGTGCACTGTGTTTCTGTGGGAGTCTGTTGTTCATTGTTGAACATTTATTATTTTCTGTCAGACGGAAGGTGCAGGCACTTACTGGATGCAGACACAGGGGAGAGTGGGTGTGTCACAAACTGGAAACCAAATCCAAGACATAATCTGCGTAGCATAGTCAGGGGCAGGCTAAGATCAGCCAATGTGCAAACAGACTAATGGAGATGAAACGAGATCAAGGTCAGGAACAACGAAGCAATAAGGTCAGAGTCACAGGAAACCGTCAACGAGAGGAAAGGCTTGGTAAAGTCAGGTCGGAACTCTGAGCAATACTTCGCATTGTCCGTTTGTTTGTCTGAATCTTATATAGGAGTGTAGGTGATTAGGAAAAACAGGAAACAAGTGTCAGTATTCCAGGGAGGAGGGGTGCTGTGATGCTTGGGTGTTGTAGTCCAGTGCGGCCATGTTTTTGGAGGCTGCTCTGAACTTGCGCTTTCTGCGCTATTACTGACGGACACCCCCCCCCCCCCCACCCAGAGGT
>JAODVO010000011.1:315422-326409 GCA_025400055.1 Notarius lentiginosus
AGAATATTACACAATTGCCTGAATTGTGAAGTTTATCTTCGAGCGGTGAATGTATATTTTACAAGTGAGCGAAGCTTAAAGGTTAGAGAAGCAGCTTTGTGACCGAAAGGTCACCAGTTTGATTCCTTGGACCAGCAGGAATGGCTGAAGTGCCCTTGAACAAGGCACCTAACCCCCAACTTGCTTTCCAAGCTGCACTGGGTATGTTGTACGTTGCTCTGGATAAGAGGATCTGCTAAATGTATGTAATGTAATATAACATGAAATGGTAAACGTCATAGGTTCGTGCCACCATTTAATGTTCTTTTTATTATATAGATGCATCCACCAAAAAAAATATGCAAGTTAATCTATCCATCCATTATCTGTAGCCACTTATCCTGTGCAGGGTCGCGGGCAAGCTGGAGCCTGTCCCAGCTGACTATGGGCGAGAGGTGGGGTTACACCCTGTGGTCAATTTAGAGCCACCAGTTAGCCTAACCTGCATGTCTTTGGACTGTGGGAGAAACTGGACCACCCGGAGGAAACCCACGCGGACACGGGGAGAACATGCAAACTCCACACAGAAAGGCTCTTGTCGGCCACTGGGCTCAAACCCAGGACCTTCTTGCTGTGAGGCGACAGTGCTAACCACTACACCACCATACTGCCCCCAAGTTAATCAAAAGAATTTTAATTTTGAACCGGTTCGCCATTTTGACCATGCGCATCTGGTCATCGGGAAGACACTGGGAAAACATGTCTTCGGCGTGAAATATCAGGAAATGTCACTCAGATCCGCAATGCATTTCTTATGAAAAACGTGTTTTGCAGCACGAGAAGATAAACTTCCTATCTTCAAACCAATGTGTAATTTTCTTTTTATTTTATAGGCACATTCACAAACAAAAAGTATCCAAATTTATCAAAAGAATTCATCAAATTTCCTCAAGAGTGAAGATATTGAAAAATATTTCACTCAATGTCCCGGATGTAATTCACATGAAAAATACAAGTGGCGCATTTCCCAGTAAAACGTGTGTGTGTGTGTGTGTAATACATGTAATGTATATATGAGGGTAAGTCAAAAAGTTCTAAGACAGATGTTATAATTTCAAAAGGTGTGAAAAACATCCCCCAGAATTCTACAAAGAAGGAATTTTCAGATGGAAACACCGCTTGCAAAAGTGTTTAGACCTAGATGGAGGATATGTAGAGAAATAGCTTTGTTATTTTCATAAATAAAGATTTTTTTTCAATTTGTCTTAGAACTTTTTGACTTGCCCTCGTATGTATATAAAATGGAAATCACATCACCGAATTCTTAACACAAGATGCATTGTTTTTTGTATTGGTCTTCCTCATAGGGCAGTAAAAGGAGGAACTTTACTAAACAGGAGATGGTCATATATCTCAGGTTCATTCTTGCACGTATGAAAGAACGGGTATGTTTACAATTCTGTTTATCTGTAAAAATGATTTCTCCTCTTTTCCTCTAATGTATGAATCAGTTTTGCTCACGTTACTCCAGTGTGCGGCTTGTACTTACTGCTGCATCTCTGATGTTCAGGCCATCGACCTGCACAAGAGAGGCAAAGAGACAAAGCAGGCCATGTACCGGAGGCTGATCCACACGGCGCTGGATGTGGATAATATTCAGGAGGTGAGTGCTAAAGAGGATGCAGTGCTAAGATTTAGTCCAGTTAATAGTGTGTGTTAATGGTTGTTACTGTATCATGAGTTTGTGTAATGAAGAAAAAAAAAGGCTCAAAACATTATATTGAAATTGAATGCAGGTTTGTCAGGTCTCCTGAGCAGGTTCTTTCCCGCAGGTTCTTTTTTGAGAAGGACTGGAACAGTGCACATGTCAAATCCAAATATAATTAAAGACTGCAGTTACTGAGATCCTGCTGTGAACTCTTATTTTATCCTAGTCTAGGATGGTCTGTGTAGAATAAAATTACAGCTCCCCAGAGACAATAGAAGTCTGAGATCTTGAGAGCTTCTGCTCCTTATGTTCTCCTTCTCCTCATTTCACATGCAGAACATTTCTGAGGGCAAGTACAAGAACTTTGAGGAGTTTAAAGCAGACGCTCAGCTGATTGTCCACAACACAGCGATTCTGCACGGAGGTCAGAGTGATAAAATTGTGGTGCTGAAAGACTTGAAGTAATGATGAACATGCTGATTTCTGACTTGAGTTTTTTCCCTTTCAGCACGTAGTGATCAGACTGAAATTGCCAGACTTCTCTACAACGACACATGCCACGAGGTAAGAGCTCACAGCGACTTAATTTTTTTAATTTTCTTATTTTTCTTTTTTTTTAATGTCTCAGTGAAATGTTAAATAAAATGTTACAAAGCTGACCTTTATATTTAATTTTTTTTTCAGTTGAATGAGTTGCTGTTATGCAGAAACTGTTTTCATCTCTCGAATGCTCGGCCTGATAACTGGTTTTGTTATCCCTGTGTAAGTACTACTTAGAGATACTGTCCATACTGTCCAGACACACACAGTCCTGATGTGTGTGTGTGTGTGTGTGTGTGTGTGTGTGTGTGTGTGTGTGTGTGTGTGTGTGTTTTCAGGTTCCCAGTCATGAGCTGGTGTGGGCCAGAATGAAGGGTTTCGGTTACTGGCCTGCCAAAGTGATGCAGCGAGAAGGGAACCAGGTTGATGTTCGTTTCTTTGGTCACCAGCATCAGAGGTGAGAATTAAACACTGTGTGCACTTCATTTACCTGAAGAATGAAAATGACAGATCCGCCATATAACTGCTCTAAAGCATGATGTAAAATTTATTGAAAGACACCAACTCTGATCACTGGGGATTTGAACTCTCACTTATGTGACATGATAAACATAGATATTGCGCAGTTAGTGGATTATTGGTTAATTTTACTGGAACTCAGATTAAGTTTAATGATTTAGCAGCAATGTTTTGGGTTAACCCGAGTCTGAGGGATGGTGTGTGCGCGCACACACACACCCACACCCACACACACACACACACACACACACACACACACACACACCCGGATATCAAAGATCACAAAGTTATTCACTTACAAGACGTAAGAAAGTTAGAGGGCAAAAATGTTCACACCACCAGTGCAGTGTTCAGCTCAGGGGCAGTCGATCCACAGACCTCTGTCTGGCTAATGAAAGAAGAAGAATTTGTGAGCTAAGTGATGCGGTAAAAATGTACTGACCAACAGTATAAATACACAGTGAGCAAAACAACACCTCCAGGAAGAAGAGGAAAATGAGCACAAAAATAAAAGCCAAAATTTGAATTAAAACATTGTTGAGAAAGTGAGTCTACTGTTCTGTTGTTGAGAAAGTGAGTCTGTTCTGAACAGACATGTTCAGAAATCTAATACAGTTTAAAACAAAAACAGTTTGGTTATTTCTGTTTGGCTGTTTGTGTGTGTATCCACGCACGCGCACTCCTCAGAGCCTGGATCCCTTCAGACAACATCCAGGAGATTTCAGTGAATGTGCAGCAGCTGCAGGTGAAGCGCAGTAGTAGTTGGAAGAAAGCGTGTGAGGAACTCGAGCTGCACCAGCGCTTCCTCCGTGAGGGACGTACATGGAAGGGACGGACAGACGAGCGGCAGGACGAGGCAGAGTCCAGCATCTCCTCCACCAGCAATGAGCAAGTGAGTGTAATATACAGAGGTATGGAGGTAACGCCACACCTTCAAATGTTGGCAAAAACTTGTATAAGATGCTGTGATTGAGAATACAGCACACAGCAACTTACTTTTGGAAATATTAAATTTTTTTGTCATTGCTGAAGATGCAGCTTTGTGCACATCTGATCTTTGTGTGTGTGTATGCACGTGCGTGTATGCGCATGCTCGCTGCCTTAGTGAAAGTGTTTGAAAGAGAAGCTGTATGAATAGTTTGAATACAGCAGATTAACTGTGTGTTTTCCACTTGTTGAAATGTAAATACACACACTTTCTTATTCGTGTGTCAGTCGAAGAGTAATCAGGAACCAAAAGCTAAAAAGAGCCGACGTTCCCAACCACCAGAGCCCAAAGAGGAGGTTCGTTACCATTTATTTATTTATTTTTATTTTTTTTTTTTTTTGTGCGCACGCGCGCTCATATGAACATAACTATCCTCATCACTGGTCTTCAGCAGGAGCCTGAACCCGAGGTGGAAGCGGTGAGTTCAAGTCAGGAGATTCCCACCGCTGCTTCTCACCAGCCTGAGCGCATGTCTGTCTCAACGCAAACCAAAAAGTCTCCGTCATCATCCTCCTCTCCTGCTCCCCGCATGCTGCACCGCGCCACACAGACGCTTAATGAGGGCAGCTGTCAGAACATGTGCCATGACAAGTACACCAAAATCTTCAGCGACGTCAAGGAGATGATGAAGGCTGAAAACAAGCGCGAGACGGAGCGAGTGCTGAAAGAGGCTCTGGACAAGGTTTCATTCATTCAGCGCTGGAGAGATTTATTCACTAAATTATTTACAGAATTATTCAGAATTATTTTCATTTTGTGAGTTTGTATTCTGTATATCTGTGGAAAAGCTGTAATGCTGTAGTAATTCTGTGTCTGTGTGCAGCTAAGGGTGGAGATGGAGGAGGAGAAGAGGCAGGCAGTGAGTAAATCAGTGGCAAACACACAGGCGGAGATGGAGCGCAAATGTAAGCAGGTGAAAGAGAAGTGTAAAGAGGAGCTGATGGAGGAGATGAAGAAGATGGTAAACCAACACAAGCAGCTCATCTCTCAGACCAAGAAGAAGCAGTGGGTTAGTCAAACAGCAAACTTCATCACTTTACACTTCAAATTTCTGGCTAAGTCTGAGTGAAACACAAGTGATTAAGAAGATCTGTGTATTAGCGTCAGCATTCATCTTCATTTGTCAATTTTATTCCACTCTTCCTTGGAAAAATGCTCCAGCTCTGTCAGATCACGAGGGGATCTCCTATACACAGCCATCCTATACACTCCTTGACTTTATTTGTTAATCAGAATCACGTCATTGATGACACTTGATCTGATGGTGTGTACAGCTACCAGTGGAAAAACTCATTTGGCAGAGCTTCACAGTGCAAATGGACATTTTTTTAAGGCAAGAAGTGGAATGTTCTGCAGTGGCCAAGTCAGTCACTCGAATACAAAGGATTTGCAACCAAGTATTAAAAATGACAATGTATAGCTTGTCCAGTTACTTTTGGTGCCTTAAAAGAGTGGGGAACTCATAAAACAAATGCTGTAATTCTTACACCATTCACCTGATTTGAATGTAAATTTCTTCAAATTAACCCTCTGGGGTCGAGAGCGTTGCCGGCAAAGCTAGGCAGGTTTAAAATGAGTCGGTCATGTATTTAGATAAATGTCTTCGAGTTTTTAATCATACAAGCATGATAAACATATTAACAGAAACTTTACACTTTCCGATATGCCCACTGCCAAATATTATATTTTCTAAATTACCTAAATTAGATTAAACATAAAACTTGTCAGCTTACTCAGTCACACCGGAGTCGGAGCGCTGAGCGCGCACTTATGCATTCATAAAAGATTATTCACATGGTGACGGCATGATGATCTCTTTCAGTTTCGATTGGTTTCTCTTTCGCGGTGGGAACGCCCATTGTAAACAGGATAAAATATATCAGCCATAGTTTAGGCTATTTGGAGGTGGCATACAGATTTTATGTGCTTTGGATGATTCAGGACAGTGATTCAATTCATGATTCAGGACAACAATTCAATTCAGTCTTAGGAACTGCGACACTGATGATGAGCACTGCCCTTTTTTTTTTTTTACTTCTTTACTTTTTTTTTTTTTACTTCGACTCAATCCAGCTGAAGATCAGCTCGAGTAAGTGTAAATATTTCTTTTATTTCTTATGAGCAGATCGGTTGATATGTGTGCGCTGTAGTGCATACACAGGAAAAATTACTGAGCATTTTTTCCAGAGTTAAAAGTATTTTCCTTAAAAATAGTTAATTTTGCTCTATTTTGAGTTTAGAGAGTAAAAGTTGGAGTGGGAGCAAAATGACAGAGTAATTGTGTAACAGTAAGTTGTGGCTCTGAACCGAGTACAAGAGTTAATTCCAAGACACACTGAATCAAGTCAAATACCAAAATAAAGTCAGATACCAGATTAATGAAGATGTTGTAAAAAGCAGTTTTAGAACTGTGTTGGGATACGTGAAAAAACATTGTGACGAGCCGTTTTGATCACTTGGCCTGATGGGATTAAGAGTTGGCAGTGGGAGGGGTTTTTACTCTTCACATTGAATTGAAAATTCACATTTTCCCACTGCCAACCCTTTAGCCCAAAACAATAGGACATAAATGTTTTAATGGCCAGTTAATTACCCAAATCAGTGGAGCAGATTTATGTTTTTGTGCTTGACACATTCCTAAGACTGAACAGAATCACCTCCAAAATCATATGACTTTGAAAATACTGCTTAGATTTGTTGAAATTGACAACAAAATCATTAGCATGCCAGAAAATACCCTCAGACCCCAGAGGGTTAAAGCCAAAAAGCTGCACTTTGAAATCAGTTTCAATCTAAACCACTTTATACTGCAGTAGACTGACCAAATAATAACTTTTCTAGTGTTCAAATATTTATGGACCAGCCTGTACATAACATGCAGTCAAAATAACTTTCACATGCCTCTTATGGTGTTCTATGAGCATTGCTGTAGTTGTCATTGTGTGTGTGTGTGTGTGTGTGTGTCAGTGTTATAACTGTGAGGAGGAGGCGATGTACCACTGCTGCTGGAACACGTCATACTGCTCCATCAAGTGTCAACAGGAACACTGGCACGCCGATCACAAACGCACCTGTCGCAGGAAGAGATGAGCTACAGCCAATCACAGTACCCCCTTTTAGCTCCACCCATCTGTCTACATGCCACGCTGTTGGATGATTTTCCATCACCCCAAGTTTTAAACACTTTCTTCATCATGGACTATTTTCTCAGTGAACCTGAGGCGTAACATGGCGAGGAACCAATTTTACCGTTTATTTTATATTTTATGTAAATCTTTAATTTGCTGTAAAATGAAAAGAGCCTTGCTTGCCTACAAACTAACTGAAATGTGAAGTAATAACCTTTTTAAAACACGTGATTCTGAATCACTTGCTATGTAGATATTTGACTTTTCTATATGCGGATGGTGTTTTGCCTCTTGTGTTGATGGACGTCGTGTTTTACTGAATTTGTTTTTAGGGATTTTGATGGTTGTGATGCATCATGTTTTGGGAACAGGGTTGAAGATGGCAGGTTATTTCTGTCGGGGAAAAAATACAATCCATTTATGAATATGCACAAATTATGTTACACTTTAATATAGAAAAATTAACTTTTAATGAGACCAGATTATTTATGTGCTAATTTTGGTCCCCTGCTCCATAGTTAGTGTTTTTGAGTCGAACCTTCATGAGATGTTATCGTGCGAAACACATCCTGATCTTCATGTTCCCGTGTTTCACACTTCACTGCATCCTGATGCTACCAACGTGAGTTACAGACGGAAATAATATTTTAAGTTCTACATTTCAGCATCAGTTTCATTTGTAAAGTTTCAGACATGAGATGTACAGAAATCAGCATAAATTCTACATTTAACATTGAATTGAAACATAAACTGTTAACATACACTCCATTTCTGTTGTGTATTTGGAAAGAGAAAAGGATAAAAGTCAGATTATTCCGAGGCTGATCATTAGCTGTTTGATGAAGGAAACTGGAGATCAGTTATTCATCAGCTTTATTTTTAACTCGCATGTTTAATGCATTTGAGAATCTTCTGCTCTTCCTCTGTCACTGTTGCACTACATGTAAATAAACATCTGCCGCTAAATCTGACTGTTTTAAGATTTGCACGTCAGCAGCATTATGTACATTTCATGAATGCATTAACTGTATTTGATTTTGTCAAAAACTAAACAAAGAATTATTTGTAATTCTGGGGAGATGTCTCATTCCAGTGCGCATGAATTTGCTTGTGTTTACTCTCCGCTTCTCGATTTCTGCAGTGAATTCGACATTTTTTTTTTCTTGGATTTTTTTTAAAGGAATCTTGACTTCATTTTGTAATTTGCAGACTCTTTCGTATTGTGGGCAACATAACGACTACTGAAAGTGTGACCGAGTCCGAGCCTGGTATTTCCTTTCAGGTGTGTGTTTGAAGTCATGTGGTGTACAAGTCCCGCCCCTTCCTGGGTGTGTCTGTATAAGACACCCCACCCCACATTACACGCTGTAACAGTAACTCTGTATAATAAACAATAAACATATCAAACACCAACTGTGCATTTGAAAACTGTCTGTAGCTCAGGGATGCATTTATTTTTGTGATCAAACTGAAGAACAACACTTCTACCAATTAAAGCACTTTATTGCACCATAATCTTGTGGTCAGCCAAAGCAGGCGTCTATAAAAGTGTCATTTAATACTTTTAATTATGTGTACAAAACAATTTTAAACACAGCTGCACCATACAAAAGTTTTTTTTTCTTTTCAATTTTTGGTAACCAACAATATGTACACACACCATGCAGACTCGCTCACGTAAAACTCAATTTAAACAAAGGAGGGGAAGTTAATGTCACAGGTTGAATGTAAATATGCACATTTTGCTATTTTCACTTTCAATTTCCATTTTTATGGGATTGACATGAATGCTTCCAGGTAAGACTTCATTCCTTCTTTAGAGAAAAAAAAAAGATTCCACTGTCACTCAATGAAGTGTAAACTTCCCACACAGTACAAACGTTAATTTTGCTTATTAAAAAATAAAAGGAACAGTGTGCTGATTAGAGGCAAACAGTGAATGCATTTTTATCAGCTGCTGTGAAATGACATTTTGTTCATTTAAGCTCTAAAGGTTCAAAACCAGTGCAGATGTTTAGGAACAAATTGCAGATTTTTCCGTTTTTCAATTTCATTGCTCATGTTTCAGTTATTAATTATTAATTATTATTATTATTGCAGCTCCTCATCTGAGTAGATTAATGACACTGACAACACTGTGTAAAAATAATTCAGAGCAGCCAGAAAGCCCTCGGGCGTGTGTGTGTTTTTAATGTGTTAATGTGAATTGGTGATTAACTCGACATGGCCGCTAAACTGGAACACACTTCTGTACAAATTTGTCAATAAATAAATGAAGTAACAGAAATTAAAGATAAAATTGCAACTTAAATACAAACAATCCATTAACATACCAAATCTAGGTGTGTGTGTGTACAAACAGAGTGAAGTTTTTGTTCTGAACACTTCCTTGCCAGCTGCAGTGATGCTTCAAATGTAATGACAATAAAATCATAAATCATTGCTTCACATTACAGTGAGTTTTATTCTCATCTCTGGAATCTTAATCTTAGTACTCTCTCTCTCTCTCTCAAAAGAGAGAGAAACTTCTGTCTACAACAGATACCATGCAAATGGGAAGTACTGCATCAGAAAGGTTTCATTGGTGATTCCTAGATTGTATTTTAATATATATTTAATATTTATTTATAGATCTCTCTATATATTTGTATATTTATATATTTGTACATATTCTTGATGTCACTCAAGATTATTACAATGCTTTGTTTATATTAGCAATGTTATTTAATAAGAAACATTTGAAAATGCCTTCTCACACTTCTAAAAAGAACAAAATAAATAAGAACTTTCTTCTGTACATAATTACACAGTGGACTGAAGTGTTTTTTACACTGATATTAAACGTCTGAAAACTCAGCAGATTTTTTTTCATCCTGCTCTGAGACATTTACAAAGATTAAAAACAAAAACAAAACAAAAAAAACCTGAAACTGTTGGACAAAATGCACATTGTACCTAAACTCATTTTGTACCTCTTCTTCAACAAAACGACAAAATTTGTGTTTGTGTGTGCGTGCGCTCCAAACTCACAGTCAACATAAAATCCAGTCTTGGAAATGTAAAAATGTCTCTTTACTTAGTTTGGCCTCCTGTGAAGAAAACGAAGTGTGACACAAGTGAAAGCCACATCCAGAAGACATCCAGGCAAGCGAAAGCTGCAGAGAAACAACCTGCGACCGTCCTCTCCATACAGACTTCTGTCCTGTATCCATCCTGTGTCTGTCCTCTGCCTTTCCTCTATCTGTTCTCTGTCTGTCAGTGGTCCTATGGCTCACTGATCCTCCTTGTCAGTATGTCGTCATTGATAGTGCTGAGGCTCTGCCAACTCATTAGCGGAAATACAGCGATAAATAAAGGCAGCTACATGTTGTAGGCCACATAAATGGGGTCAAGCTGATCGGCCAGAAAGCCGTCACGGAGGTGCATCCTCTGTTTCTCTCCACGGGAGTTGATGGGAATGACGCCGATGTCCACCACCACGACCACGCCCACAATCAGGTAATGTTCCTCCAACACAGAATTCGTCACCAATGGCACTAAATCCAATGCCTCCTGCTCCGAGCCCTCCAACTCCACCACAACCACCAACAGGTTAGTCCATGGGAACACAGCACTGCAAACCACACACATTTGATATACTTAATTTGATTCCACAGTCAAAGTCAAGTTTCATCAGAAATCACGATAGACTTAAGCAGTTCAACAATCCAACATGGCTTTTACAGTTCAAGGGTAAAGGAAATGTCATCTCTTCCAAATAAACATGAATTGCTGATATTGATTTTTTTTTGGCCCTTCTTTTATGTAGCCCCTCCCCAATTCAAAGTCCATGTACCACAAGCCTGTGCACATGACCTAAACTGCCAAAATCTATGACAATCAGCCACATCTGTATCCCAAGTTCTCAAAGTCAGTAAAGTCAAGTCAAGTTTATTTTTATAGCGCTTTTAACAAGAGACATTGTCATAAAGCAGCTTTACAGAATTTTAGTGACTTTAAACATGAGTTAATTTTATCCCTAAGATATCCCCAGTGAGCAAGCCTGTCATGACAGTGGCAAGGAAAAACTCCCTCAGATGACATGAGGAAGAAACCTCGAGAGGAACCAGACTCAAAAGGGAACCC